>JBBMOL010000178.1:748450-1032538 GCA_037954665.1 Laguncularia racemosa | reverse complement strand
CCCAATTCCTCCCATGTACTTGCTCGTGTATATTCACATAAGGACACTGGAAGCAAGCAATAAATACACGAACGAGATACACTACTCGTGTATGTATCCAACCCGGGTACATGTATAAATAGACCGTTAGTTTGCCCTAGAACGGAAGTTATGAATTTTGTACTTGCTTTGACTCTCATAATAGCAGGGGAAGAAGTTTCTGTCAATTCCAGAGGAGATTGAAGACCACGAAGAAGAAGATTCTATCTTTAAGGGTTGTGACTATGAATTTTATTTATTCCTCCAGTAATTGCATTTCTTTTGTCCAATTTATGGAGGATAGACCCTAAATCTAGATTTTATTCGAAACTTCTCTGTCATGTGATGAAGATTTGTTTTTAATGCGAAGTTGTTGACTTTCTTATGATTAATTGCATGCCCTTCAATTGTTTCTTAGATTCATAGATCTGGAATATGAATTTATGCATGATATCATATTAGTTAATTGAGAAATTGCTCTTATGATTAGATTTAATGCAATTAATGAGATTTGATTGTTCTTCTAGAGATAGGAAACAAGAGTCTTCTGTTTACATCGATTATTTTGATGCGAATTCATGTGCTTTATGCAATTCTAGGTTGCTATTAACTAAAGAGAGATCCTATTTGATAAACCTAGGATTAGATAGGTTAATATACTTGAGAAAGTAGTTAACTTGACTCGAGAATTCGACAGTATAAGAAGTCAACTACTCCAATCTTCATAAATCTAATGAATTACATGATAGAGAAGGAGTAGAATAAGATCTAGGTTGCTTTTGTTTAATTGATAAATCTTCTCGAACCATTGTTGTTAGTGAGTTATTAGTTTTAAGATTAGAGTAATTAAGTTTCAACCAACATATTTAAGCGACGGTTAGATAATAGGAACGAAGTTAGTACTAGTAGTTGGTGTATCTCTGAGGGACGACCTTATGCTTACTCGCTATATTACGCTACGATAAGTGCGCTTGCCTATTGCTTCGTAGTAAGATTAAGAACAAGAATTCAATTTATTAAAACTACGATTGGCAACGATCAATTACATCACACAGGATCTCATCATGATATTTTTGCCCAACACTCACAGGGACCTTCGCCCTTAGTGTAACATACATACTGCCTTGATTATCCAGCCAATGCAAGTTATAAGGGTTAGCATGTGGAATAGTAGACAAATGTAATTTGTCTACAAGTGCAGCAAATATAACATTCGTGTAACTACTACTATCGATGATGAGTACACAAAGGTTACCTCTGATTCTGCAAGAGGTGTGAATATGTTCTCCCTCTGAATGTCTCTAGTATCAGGAGATATAGTTAGAGCCCTGCGTAACACATTAATGGGTAGATGTTGTTCACCTGTACGTCCTCATGTGCCTCTGCAGTCTGGTCATCACAATATTCTTGTAGTGCGTTGGTAAATCTGTAGTTCAATCTATTCATTGTCATCCCCAACATCTTCCCCAATGCCCTCCATAACAATCATCACCCTTTTATTTGGACACTGTGTTGCATTATGCCCAAATCCCATGCATTTAAAGCACTTGATCTAGCGTGCCTTTCCACTAGTAGACCGGGAACAGTCTGCCTCATATCTGGCATTATTACCTCTTTACCCTTCCTAGTAGGTAAATTTTCTCTAGTAGTATTTGGGTAGTTTTGTCCACTACTCTCACTTGCCTCACCTATTGCCTTTGTTCCCCTAATCGACCGTCAACTGCTATGGGTCTGGTAATAGCACTGGGCCTACTGCTTGGAGCCCAAAAACAAGTTGGACCTCCTTTGCCTCTACACTTCCAAGGCCAACTGGATAGCCTCATCAAGTATACTATAGCGCTAGTTATTTTATATTTCAAGCCTGAGACGAAGCGTGCTATGGTTTGTTCTGGAGGTTCAATAGACCCATATCTAATCATGAGGGTTTCAAATTCCTGCACATAATCATCTACTGTCTTGCCTCCCTACCTCAAGGTCTGCAGTCGCATAAATATTTCCCTATTTGCAGTGCTTAGAATGAATCTTTTTCTCAACACCCTTTTTATATCCCTCCATGTTTGAATCTCAAGCCTCTCCATCCCTACATCTGCTGATAATCAAATTCTTCCACCATAATACAGCGTATCCTATAAACTCGACAGTAGCCAATCGGACTTTCGTATTATCATTGATCTCATAACATTCAAAGAGACCCTCAACCTTGTCTTCCCAATCCAAATAATCATCAGCTGATCCCTTGCCATCATAAGAAGGCATCTGCAGTTTCACATACTTTAATCCCTAAGGTAGCCTAAAATCCCTATTCTGATATGGATTAGCCCCAAAATTGTCATCTCTCTCTTCCCTGTATGGAAGATGTTCCTCACCCATCCTTTTATTCAGATTCCATCTCCCACTACTCTGTCTTTTTGAGGATTCCGTGGAGCTACCCGAGGTAGTACTTGATGGTTTACCACTGATGGTTATGGTAATGTCATTCTGTCAATCCTAATTGCCAGAGTAGTAACTATGGTAGTAAGATCCTAGAGCTGTTCTCCAAAGTCTTCCTACCTGCAACATTATGACCCTAACCTCCACCAACCTGACTATTGGCTTCATTGCCAATTCTCCCATTCACTTTATCATTCGACATAGTTATAGACTCAGTATATTGAACCTCAAGGACAATTTGAAGCAAAGGAGCACACCTCACAACCACACTGTTTCTAACGCCACACACAGCCACTACAAAAGAAAAACACACAACTCCACTTAACTTCACTCAAGGCACATGTATACTATTACAATCCACGTGTAGCACTCTTCTCCACAACAAAATCAACACATCATGGTGCAACACTTCTATAATCCATAGCACTCTTCTCCACAACAAATTAACACATCATGGTGCAACACTTCTATAATCCAACAAGAAACTCACTTCACAACACAATTTCATGCCAAAATTACTCACATCGCCACTTACACAATGCACTTAATTCAAACAAACTATAATATGTTGTAATCCTTCACTACACACAACACTAAAAATCATGGTTTAGCTCTTCAATTTCCCCGGCAAAAACAACAAAAAGGAACCAAAAAAGGGAAACTTCCCCCAAATGGCAAGCAAATTTTTTTCCAAAACATTTAAAATGTGCAATCAAAGTGTTTAATACACAAAAACTCTATAACTAATGTTTTAAATTTTAAATTAAAAAGTAGTTTCCAAATTTCCCCTGCACCCAATTAACAAATCTGCTAAAAAAATTTGACCCCCCCAAATTCCACAATGTCAATAAAAAAACATAAAACCATTAAAAAAAACTTCAACTATTTGAATCCCCAAATATGGAATTCAATTCAAGAACCCCCCTCTTTTCCTCAAACAAATAACATACGGCAAGGAAAAAAGAAAAATTTAAATTTTCTAAAATTTCAATTCAATTTCAAGACCCTTCCCCTTCTTCTTCAACAAATCACTCAGGGTAAAGATGAAGGTAACAAAATTCAATTTTCCTAAAATTCCATTTCCCTCAACTAATCACAATGTCTTTTCCCTTTTTAAATCAATCACAGTCACTCAAGAGGAAAAAAAGAAATTAAAAATTTACCCATGTCTACATCAAACAATCCCCAAACATAACACCTTAACAACATAATCAATTTCTTCAATTTCCACTCCTACAATTCGGTTTTAAAATGGTTTTAAAAAAAAAAAAAAACCAAAACCCTTTAAATTTCCCAAAATTTTTAAATTTCAAATTTCCCCTTTCCCCAAAACCCGGCTCTGATACCAAAAATGATGTGCCCCAAAACTAACCCAAGCACATGAAAAAAGAATCAAAGAAAACAACTCAACTCAAGCATATAACCGTTCAATTAATTAGAAATTGTTTTGAACCCTAAAGGAAATTTGATGAAAACCAAAGGGTTTAAAAAAGGGGCCAAAAAAAACAACCAAAAAAGGAAAAAACTTTAAACCCAAATTAAAAAAAAAAAAACAAGTGAAAGCCATTTTGAATTACACCAAAATACAAGTTTCAATTCCGTGATTCTCCCTTTCCACAATGAAAATTCCCCGTCAACAAGATTTAATAAAATTTATGATGATAACCAATGCTAAAAACCTTTTTAACTTATAACATGAAAAATTTATCAAAAATTTTCAAACAAAATTTTGACCAAAAAAATCCAAATCCCAACCCTAAATGAAAATCATTAGTGATGAAAAGGAAACACAAAAAGAAGGGAAATTGGGTATTACCCACAATTGCCCTTTTTTGCACTCGCCACAATTTCAAAACCCTTTGGGAAATTTAAAATTTAAAAGAGGAATTGGGTCTAAGGAAACCCCAAGCCCTTTTCCCAAAAATGTGAAGATAATTCGAAATTTTTTGGGCCCCCTCAAACCCAAATATGAGCAAGTATTTATACTTTCCTTACCCCTGGGGTTTGAAAATGTTCCCCCAAAAAACAATATTTCCACTTAAAGAAAGGCCGGTCCTAAAGTTTAAAATTACAATAAAAATGAAAGTTTCCTAAAAGGAAAAAAATACAACATAAAATAGTCCATAGAGCAATTACAAAGTACAAAAATATCATAAGTCTTCATGAGCCAATGCTTCGGAATGGAAACAATCACAGCGGGTCTTTGATTGTAAATCTGAAGATGTCCCATGTCCATCAACTAATGTAGGACGTATTGGCATCCCATGGAGAATTATTATTGTACCTGTAAGATTATTTCTCAAATATTTATTAGAATAAAAGATATAAAGTAAAAATATGAGCGATTTGGACCATCAGCTAAATCTAGTTTTGAAAGTATAGGCAGTGCCGAAAAATTTCTCATCAATTTGATTACAAATGCAATCAAAATCTATCCAAGAAGACTTCAATCCAACCCTAGATATGACTGACTAAAGATGAAAAGAAACACAACAATAAGAAATTGATATAACTCATAATTTCCCCTTGTTGCACTCGCCGTAATTCCAATTCTTGGGATTGAAATTGATAGAGAAATTGAACTAGGAAGAACCCTAATTCCCTCACGTAAAAGTGTATGTTCAAATCTGAAAAAATGGCCTCCTCAAACCCTACTTTAAGCAAGTATTTATACTTGCTCCCTTTAGGGTTAGAAAATACACAAAATCACAACTATGCCACTTTTAGGGTGTCGTCCTAAATGAAAATTACAATCAAAATGAAAGTTTGCAAAAGAAAACACAACATAAAGTAGTCTATAGAACAATTACAAAGTACAAAATATTATAAATCTTCATGAGCCAATGCTTTCAAAATGGAAACAATAGCAGTGGGCCTTTGAATGCAAATCTGATGATGTCCCATGGCCATCAACTAATGTAGGACATGTTGGCATCCCCTGGAGAATTATTATTGTACCTGTAAGATTATTTCTCAAATACTTATTAGATAAAAAGAAATGAAGTAAAATATGAGCGATTTGGATCATCATCCAAATCTAGTTCTGAAAGCATATAAAGGTGTCGGAAAATTTCCCATCAAAATCATAAAAACTTTAGTGATAAAGTTCATACCCTGGAAAACAAGAAAATAAAATTGAACCACTACTTAAGAGTTCCCCTTTTTAAACTCAAGAAACATTATGATCTTTAATTAACCAATTTCACTCTTTTTGATATGGAGAACCACTCTTTCATTATTCCCAAGGAAGTTGAAAAAAAGGGAATCCCTATAAGCACAAAAAAAGTTGAGTTTTAGCGTAAAAACCAACAAAGAGTGGGGTGTCACTAAAGAAATGATCACAAATGTCTAAGGGAGATTTTAGAAACAAAAGACTAACACAAATCAATCTTTTTAGACATAATAATATGAAGCCATTTGGGGAATGAATTGGATGTTGGATACTAACATGAAAATTGCCAAAAAAAGAAAGGGGCTTTTGAAGATTCCGATGGGTTGAAGGTAAATTTTTGGAGAGAATCAACTCTTCTGATATTTTTGGGAATTGAGCCATACGAAATTATTATGAGCAATGAGAAGTTTCCCTAAAATGTAAGCCTATAAGTACTGTAGAAGCAGGGGTTAAAATCAAAATTAGAAGATATTTAGGTGGTAAATGAATTTCTTGATTATTCCCAAAATAATTGTTAGGACTACCCCCAAAAGGGGGAGATAGATTTTAAATTTAAATTTTATGCCAAAAATTTGAACCTATCCCAAGGTCCTTTATAGGATGGCCGCAATAAAGCTTAAAGATTTGAAAAAGCAATTGAAAGAGTTCCCAAAACCCAAGGCTTTTTTCCCCCCAATTTGCACCTTAGGGAGCACCGGTACTACTCAAAAAGAAAGATGATCCTGTTGGTTTGCATCGTTTATTGAGACTTGAACAAAATCACCTTTTAAAAAAACGAAAAAAGTACCCGTTACCCTAAATCAATGATTTATTCAATTAGTTACAAGGACCAGTGTATTTCACTTATTGTTTTACGCTATGGATATCACCAACTTCCCAAATTTAAAGCTAAAAGAGTTTCTAAGATACTTTAATAACTTTATTATGATTTCTTAATGATGTCTTTTTGTTAACAAAGTACCAACTTCTTTTAGGTTTTAATGAATGGGATTTTAAAGTCCTTTTTTTTTTTTTTTTTTTTTTTTTTTTTTTTTTTTTTTTTTTTTTTTTTTTTTTTTTTTTTTTTTTTTTTTTTTTTTTTTTTTTTTTTTTTTTTTTTTTTTTTTTTTTTTTTTTTTTGGGAAATTTACTCAAATCGTCTTTCCCAAAAAGGCATGAGCTGTACAGTCAAAGGTACGAATAAATATTAGCCACAAGAGCCTTAAGTATTTATTTACACAAAAGGATTAAAATATGAGAAAAAGGAATAGCTGAGCTAATCAAAGATTAGTTTTGGGGAAAATTTTTTCCCCAAGAAAGGTGTTTTTAATTGAACAAAAGGAACTAACCCAAGAGTTTGAAAGACTAATCTTGAATTCACATAGCTGATCAAATTCAAAATTATCAAATTTTAACAATTGAGACCAAGTTGATAGAGATAATTAAAGAACCCCAACAAAAGAATCATACACTAACACAAGTAAGATAAGGAGTACAAAATGAAAAATATGTAGACTTTAAAATCTGTGACAAGGGGACAATTTTGGCGTATCCCTGACGCGGCCCCAAAAACTAGTCTTTGCCAATCGATTTTTAATAAATTGAATTCTTTTTTAATCCTATACGAAGCAATGGGGAAAGTGCACCATCATAGCGTAATATAGCGAGAAAAGCAAAAGGCGTCCGTCAGAGATACACAACTACTAGTATAACTCCGTTCCTATTATCTAACTGTCGCTTTAAAATGTTGTTGAAACTTAATTATCTAATCTTAAAACTAATAACTCACTAACAACAATGGTTCGAAGATTTATCATTAAAAAAAGCAACCTAGATCTTATTCTACTCCTTCTCTATCATGAATTCATTAGATTTTTGAAGATTGTCGTAATTGACTTCTTATGCTATCGAATTCTCTAGTCAAGTTAACTACTTTCTCAAGTTTATTAACCTATCTAATCCTAGTTTTATCAAATAGGATCTGATGTGCCTAAACACACTTGAAAGCTCTTCAAAAGACTTAAGAAAGGCTATCTCAAGTCAAGGCAAAATCGGATCCACAAAGGGCACTTTTCAAATGAACACTAATGATGAAATTCAAACCTCCAATGATATAATTTTAGAATACCACAATGAAAATGCACTCTAACAACACTTTAATTTCATGTAATCCACGCAAATAAAACCTCAATTTGGAAAAAGAGAAACCGTAACAAAATAATCCCTTTTCCAATAGTGAAGAACACATTATCAAGGGAAATCCTCAAAGATGAATCGGATCAATTTGATAATTCCTTCAAATAAGTACAAGAATTCGTGAATAACAAGAAGTAATTCTGACCAAGAACTATCTCAATTCAACCCTAGATATGACACACTAGAGAAGAAATGAAATCACAACAAAATGAAATTGATATAACTCATAATTTCAAGATGTTGCACTCGCCACAATTTCAACTCTTGGGATTGAAATTGATAAGAGTTTGGAACCAAGGTATGAACCCTAATTCTCACGTGAAAAGAGGTGTATAATCTGCAAAATGATAAGCCCCTCAAACCCTCTTTTAAAAGCAAGTATTTATACTTGCTCCTCTAGAGTTAAAAAGTGCTCAAAATTACAAGTTTGCCACTTTTAAGGTGGCTAACCCTAAATGAAAGTTACAAAGAAATAAAAGTGTCCCAAAACCAAAAATAAACCAAAATAGTTCATAAAGAGTATAAAATATAAAGAAATGGTCCTTCATGATGCGGTCTTCAAGAAGCTTTTGAATCAGGTTCAGTTGACAACCCTGATTCACTCAGTAATAAGGGTGTTTTTTGCATCCTGAAAGGGACTGACAAATGAACTTGCTGAAATGCATCAAAATTATAGTACAAAGATTTTGGGAAAGTGAGTTAGACTTCTAAAGGGTTAGGTTTCTCTAGCAAAACCCTCATAACTAGATTCTGGAGACCTTTAGCTCGGGCCCCTGGGGGATAGGTCTTGGAAAAGTCTGATTCCTATTAGGATCTCTCCTTAGTTAATATTTAACCTAGAATTGCTAAAGCTCATGAATTCACATCAAAATAATCGATGTAAATAGAAGACTCTTGTTTCCTATCTCTAGAAGAATAATCAAATCTCATTAATTGCATTAGATCTAATCATATGAGCAATTTCTCAATTAACTAATATGTTTATCATGCATAAATTCATATTCCGGATCTATGAATCTAAGAAAAAATTGAAGAGCATGAAATTTAATCATAAGAAAGTAAATTTAACTTCGCATTAATGCCCAAAAATCTTCATCACATGACAGAGAAGTTTCAAATAAAATCTAGATCTAGGGTCTACTCCTCCATAAATTGGACAAAAGAAATGCAATTACTAGAAGAATAGATAAAATTCATGGTCTCAACCCTTAAAGATATAATTTTTCTTCTTCATGGTCTTCAATCTCCCTTGGAATCGACAGAATCTTCTTTCCCCTTTCTGTTATGAGAGTGAGAGAAAATGAAAAATTTGTAACCTCCCCTTTCTAGGGCAAACTAAACGGTCTATTTTATACATGTACCCCGATTGGATATATACACGAGTGGATACACAAGTAGTGTATCTCGTTCGTGTATCTCATGCTTGCTTCCAAGTGTCCTTATGTGAATATACACGAGCAAGTACATGGGAGTGTACATTGATCGTATTTGAAACATCATCGAACAGAAGCAAAACTTAGATACACAAGAAAAGTACATGGGCGTGTACTTTCCAAAATCCGCTTCAGTATACACAAGTAAAACAGCAAAGTGCATGGGCGTGTATCTTGCTTGTGTACTTTCTAGAATTCTTTCTCTTCACATGTAGTGTATCCAATTCCTTCCAAACTTGCTCTGAATCTTCAAAACTCCTTCCCTTAGCTCTAAAAATGCTCTAGAGGATCCTGAAATTAACATTCATTCCATTAAACATCCTTTTCTTCAACAAATCATCTAAAAATTCAACAATAAAGCACAATTTCATTACTCTAGATAAGGGTATTTTGCGACTTATCAATAATTAAAGAAAACCCAACAAAAAATTTATACACTAACACAAGTAATACAAGGAGTACACAATGATAAATATGTAGACTTTAAAAAACTGTGACAATGGGACTATTTGAATGAAAAAAAGACTATATATACATGATGATATGGGACTTAAAAAGGAGATTATGACTAGGCACACCATTCAGGTTACACTACTCACCTAGGAGGAACTAAGATGTATTATGACCTTAAAGGGAAAATTTTTTTGGTGGAATGGAACGAAACAAGATGTGGCAAAATTTGTAATGAAATGTAAAACTTGCCCAATGAGTGAAAGAAAAACACCAAAGGCTAGGAGGGCTCCTCCAACCTACATCATCCTATAATGGAAGTGGGATCAAATTATGATGGATTTTGTAAATAGCTTGCCGAGAACTACAGCAGAATATGATGCAATTTAGGTTATTATGGATAAACTCACCAAATCCGCACACTTCCTTCCCTTAATATGATAACCATTGGAAATGGTAGCTAAGGTCTATGTTCGAAAGATGGTGTAGCTTCATGGTGTACCTACAAACATTGTATCAAACAAAGATCCTAGGTTCGTATCAAGGTATTAGGAAAGCTTACAAAAAGCTTTAAGGACCAAATTACAACTCAATATAAATTATCATCCTAAACCAATGGTTAATAAAGAGGACCATTCAGACTTTGGAGGAAATGCTTCAAGCTTGTGTCATTGACTTTAAAGGGAGTTATGATGCCCATTTGCTACTATTGGGAAATTTTCCTTAAACAATAGCTACCCCCCGATCAAGATTTCCATATGAGGCACACATAGCCAAAAAAGTGATCCCTGAAAGACACATTATACTTATATTTTCTTTTGGGCTATATTAAATTTATTTCAAAATTTTAAGAAAATATAAAGAAATTATTTAATGGTGTTTATTGTGAAAATTTGGTTTCGAGGACCCAAAAGTAAAAATTTCAAGTTTAATTTGGGGGAGTTTTTTACAAAAATTGAAGAAGCGAGCGGAGGATTGCGGGAAAAGGCCCCGGCCTATATTAAACCGGCCTAAAAAAGCATTAAAAGGGCCCCCGGCCTTGACCCGGGCCTTCTTTTTACCCCCCGGGTACCCATTGCGAAATCTCCCCAAAAAATTGTATCTTAATTAATTTGCTGACTCAACTCCTCATCAGATCAAGCTTATCCCCCTCCTCTTTGGATCTATAAATAGGCCCCTTGTGTGAAACCTTGGAAGCATCCCCTTTTGTTTTAGAATTCTTTTGTTTTGATTCTTTGTTTAGCATCATTTGTCTTTCTTTGAAATTATTAGAATTCCCTTAGAAACTTTAGGATTTTATATTTTCTTTAATTCCTTTACATTTTCATGTTATTCCAATTTTTAGTTTGAAGAAAAAGTTATTTTGCTGAAGTTTGCTTTCAATTGAAGAATTCGAGGAATCATTTTGGAAGATTGAAGTTCTTGAAGATTATAGCTATTGTTTCATTTACTTTAATTTTTTTTATGCCATTTATTAGTTTTATTCTTGTTGTTGAATATGAATTCCATTACATCTATTTATTTCAATTGTTTTTACATTCTTACTATAATGTTTCTAAATCATCCTTGTGGGAAACATGATGAAGCCATAATTAAAAACTAAAATGATCATTGTTTCATGTTATGGGAAAAAGTAGATATGGGAATTTTCATATAAGAAGTCCTCTATGAATTGTTTTTTGGGTAATTAAAAATAAATGCATAGAAATGTAAATGACTCGAAAGAGAAATTTAGGTTTTACATGAATTCCTAAGTAAGATTTAATAATTCATGTGGAAGCAGCGTTATTGAATTTATTAGAAATTGACCTAAGTTTTCAGCAATATTTTTATTAAATTTTTCACTAAAGGGATTAGGAGAAATTTTTTTTAAAGATATTGGCAATCATATAATTGGGAAATTTATGATTGTGAATTAAAATCCTCATTTGATTTGAATTAGCGGGAGCTATTAAAAATTTAAATTGAGGTAACATTACTTTAACACTTGATAAAGGATTAAGGTTTTTTTAATTTCTTGTGAAAAAACCTATAGCTATGAGTTATTATAACATGAAGGCAATATGATTAGTAGAATTAGGGTTGATTTTCTCATCAAATTTTTAAGGAGATTTTTTCCACCTGCTAGAACTGCTAGGTTAAGAAATGACATCACAAACTTCACCAAGTTTAGTGGTGAATCACTATATGAAGCATGGGAAAGATTCAAGGAGGCAATTAGAAAATGCCCCATCATGGATTACCGATAATCTCCTTATTGAGATATTTTTATCTCAGTTTAGATGATATATTGAGATCTCTAGTAGATGCTGCTTCGGGTGGTGCACTAATGAGTAAACATATGAAGAGGCTAGTGCTTTGATAGATGAAATGGCCTCTAGTGCACATAATTGGCAACATGAAAGAGGTAAGTCTAGAGAGCATCTGTCAATGACATGGACACCTTAACAGCTCGATTTCTCTCTTACCGCTTTAGGTAAGTAAACTCCCTCTACACCATCTTTTTATGTTAATCAAATTTCTTGTTGTGAGTTATGCTCAGGACCACACTCAACTTTGAGTTCCCATCTGGAAAATTTTCCCCCCTATCCCATGGAGAGCAAGTAAATTTTGTCAACAATTTCCAAAGAGGAAATCAAGGACCTTATTCAACCCTACAATCCAAGGTGGCGAAATCATCCAAATTTCTCATGGGGAAATGATAACAATGCACTTAAACCCCCTGGATTTCAAAAGCAAGGTCCCAATCATAATATCCATCAACAAAAAATCCTAATTTATAATACCTTTTCTCAGCAAGGTCAGTCTAAATGGAAGAACTCATGATAATTATGTGCAGAAGATGACACAATGTTGCAAAATCAACAAGCCCCATTAGGGAATTTGAAAATCAGCTTAGTCAAATGTCTCAACAGTTTTAGTAATAGACCATCTAGGTCTTTACCTAGTAATACTGAGCAAATACTAAGGGTGTAATGTATTATGCTAAGAAGTGGTAAGGAATTGGTTGATAAGAAACTTGAGGAAGAGGAGGTTAACCTAGAGAAAGATAAAGGGAAACAAAAAGGAAGAGAACCAAAGAAAAATTTTACCCAAAAAAGCAAGCATATGTTCCTCCTATTTCCTTTCCCAGGAAGGCTGAAGCAACGCAATTAGATTCACAATTTGCTAAATTTTTAGAAGTCTTTAAAAATTGCAAATTAACATTCCTTTTCAGAGGCACTTCAGTAGATGCCATCATATGCTAGGTTCATGAAGATTTTTCTCACAAAGAAGAGGAAGATTGAAGGGAAGAACTAGTGATGCTTACGGGGAATGTTCTATGATCTTACAAAGAATTTACCAATTTTCCAAGAAAACAAAGAGATCAGGGAAGTTTTACTGTTCCTTGCACTATTGGTAATTTTATTTTGATAAAGTACTTATAGTTCTGGTGCAAGTATAAATTTAATGCCTCTGTCCATTTTCAGAAAACTAGGACTTGGAGAATGTAAGGAGACGCACGTCACCTTACAACTTGCGGATAGAAGTGTCAAGTACCAAAGGGTATAGTGGAGAATGTCCTAGTAAAAGTGGACAAATTCATCTTTCCAGTTGACTTTTTAGTCTTGGAAATGGAAGAAGATAGAGAGGTACCCATGATCTTAGGAAGACCATTCCTGGCAACAGGTAAGGCATTGATTGATGTGGAATAAGTAAGCTTACTTTGGAGTTATGGATGAACAAGTACGTTTAATGTGTATGAGGCTACAAAGAAATTTGATGACTATAAATCCTGTTACACTTTTTGATAGTGTTGATGAGCTTTCCTTTGAGTTCATGGAAGAGAATGTAGGTGTGGACACGATGGAGTCAGTCCTTAGGGATTTAGATAATTGGAGTGATGATGAGGATGAACCCCAAGAAGAAAAATACTAACAAGTTATGAATTCAAGACTCGACACTATGGGAGTTGGGCACCACTGAAAGAACCGATGCTTTTCATTGACAAACCCCCGGTGCTTGAATTTAAAACCCTCTGCCTGGTCATTTAAAGTATGCTTTCTTGGAACAAATGATATTTGCCAATAATCTTTTCTTCTTCTTTGACAGGTGATCAAGAGCAACAATTTTTGGGATGTTCTAAGAGAACATAAGGAAGCTATGGGGTAGACCATTGTTGATATTAAGGGAATTAGCCCTTCAATTTGTACTCATAGGAATTTCTTAAAGCTGAGTGTAAACCTACAGTACAACCACAAGAAGATTAACCCAAATCTTAAGGAAGTTGTAAAAAAGAAGTGCTTAAATTGTTAGATGCAGGCATTATTTTCCAATTTCTGATAGTAAATGGGTTAGCCCTGTCCAAGTTGTACAAAAAACGGTGGTATGACTTTTTAGTACAAAAATGAGGCTAATGAATTAAATTCCCACTCGCACTGTAACGGTTGGGAGTCTGTTATGACTATAGAAAACTGAATGATGCTCCCCGCAAAGATCATTTCCCCTCCCTTTTATAGTCAGTGTTAGAAAAACTTGCAGGGCATGATTATTATTGTTTTTAGATGGTTATTTGGTTACAATCAAATCCATATAGCACCCGGGCCAGGAGAAAACCACCTTTACTTGCCCCTATGGCAAAATTTCTTTTGGGGGAGAATGCCCTTTGGTCTTTGTAATGCACCCGCTACATTTCAAAGATGCATGATGTCCATATTTTCTGACATGATAGAAAATTTCATTGAAATATTCATGGATGATTTTTTCTGTTTTGGGGGAAGTCATTCAAAACATGTCTAACAAATTTAAGATGTGTGCTTAAGAGATGTAAGGAAACTAATCTGCTTCTTAATTGGGAAAAATGCCATTTCATGGTAAGAGAGGGAATAGTCTTAGGGCACAAAGTATCTAAGCAGGGAATTGAGGTTGACAGGGCAAAAGTAGAGGTGATAGAGAAGTTACCACCACCTACTACAGTGAAAGGAATCAGAAGCTTCTTGGGACATGCTGGCTTATACAGGAGATTTATCAGGGACTTCTCTAAAATCTCAAGACCTCTTTGTAATTTACTAGAAAAAGATTCTCCTTTATTTTTTATGATAATTGTTTGCAAGCATTTAATCTATTGAAGGAGAAGCTCACTACTGCACCAGTGATTGTTGCACCTGATTGGGAGCTTCCCTTCGAGTTGATGTGCGATGCCAGCGACTATGCTGTTGGAGCAGTACTTGGGCAAAGAAAAGATAAGTCATTTCATGTAATATACTATGCTTGTAGAACCTTAAATGAGGCCCAAAGGAATTATGCCACAACTGAAAAGAACTTTTAGCAGTTATATTTGCATGCGATAAATTCCGGCCTTACCTAATAGGTTCTAAAATCATAGTATATACTGACCATGCTTGCCTTTAAGTATTTATTTTGCTAAAGATGATGCTAAACCTAGGTTAATTCGATGGATTCTACTACTGCAAGAATTTAACCTGGAAATTAAAGATAAGAAGGGAACTGAAATGTGGTGGCTGATCATTTATCCCGTCTGGAATCTAATTTTTTTTCACCTATTAATGAAAAGTTCCCTGATGAACAATTGCATGTAGTAGAAGTTCAAGGATTACCTTGGTATGTTGATATCGTTAATTATTTGGTTAGCAAAATCACTCCATATGGTTTATCCTACCAACAGAAAAAAAATTTTTACATGATGTGAAGTTTTTATTTTTGGGATGAACCATATCTCTTTAAAAATTGTGCTGACCAAATAATTAGACGATGCGTACCTGAAAGTGAACAGCTTAGCATTATACAGCATTGTCATTCTAGAGAGGTAGGAGGTCACTTTGGTATGGAAAAAACGGCAGCAAAAATTTTATCTTGCGGATTTTATTGGCCCAGTTTGTTTCATGATTGCAGGAACTTCATTATGACTTGTGCTCAATGCCAAAGGACTGGCAATATTTCAAGAAGACATGAATTACCACAAAATAATATACTTGTAATTGAACTTTTTGACGTTTGGGGAATCGACTTTATGGGTCCTTTTCCCTCATCATTTTCAAACAAATATATTCTTTTAGCTGTTGATTTATGTTTCGAAATGGGTAGAGGCAGTTGCTCTACAAAACTAATGACAGCAGGGTTGTCATTAAATTTTGAAAAAGAATATATTTTCAAGATTTGGGGTACCTAGAGCTATAATAAGTGATGGGGGAACACATTTTTGTAACAGGCAATTTGAAAAATTATTATTAAAATATGGAGTTACTCACAAAATTGCCACCCCTTATCATCTACAAACGTGTGGACAGGTTGAGGTATCCAATAGGGAAATTAAGCGAATCTTAGAGAAAACTGTCAATGCATCCCGAAAGGATTGGTCTTTAAAACTTGATGATGCATTGTGGGCTTATAGAACAGCTTTTAAAACACCTATTGGAATGTCCCCCTACAAGATTGTTTATGGTAAATCTGTCACCTACCCGTAGAGCTTGAGCACAAGGCATACTGGGCCATAAAATACCTTAACTTTGAGTTGCAAGCTGCAGGTGAAAAGAGGTTGCTCCAATTGAATCAAATGGCCGAGATGAGAGAGGAAGCATATGAAAATGCGAGAATTTACAAGGAGAGAGCAAAGCGATGGCATGATAAGAACATCTTACAGCGAGAGTTCTTGCCTGGTCAAAGAGTCTTATTGTACAACTCTCGATTGAAGCTATTCCCAGGTAAGTTGAAATCACGATGGTCTGGACCATTTGAAATTGTTAATGTGTTTCCTTATGGTGCAGTTGAGTTGAAGGCAGAAGACAACCGTACTTTCAAGGTAAACGGTTATCTTCTCAAACATTACTATGAAGGGGAACATGTTGATAGAAATGCCACAATTGTGGATTTAGGAGATTCGAGAACTTGAACTGGAAAAGTCGGGCTAGCGACTATAAACTAAGCGCTTCATGGGAGGCAGCCCATGCTCAATAAGTATATACACTAGTGTTTTAATTTCGTTCCAAAAAAAAATAAAAATTCAAGGTTGGATAAGAGTCGTCGGTGCATTCAAGACACTCCAAGGATGACAGACATTTTGGGAGGAATTTTCTTCCTAATGAACAATTTTACACCAGGGAAGTACCAGTATTTCAATTTTTGCATTGATATCCTTTTCCTTAATTTTGTGCTATATTAGGAACAATAAGGACATTGTCCAATTTAAGTATGGGGAAGGGATTATAAATGTAGAAGTATAATGATTGCACACATCATGAGCTTACAAATCCCATGCTTTATTTATGTCCTTAAGTGTTTATCATCAATGAAATCCTGAAATTGACTTAGATTGGTGCCCTACTCGCCAACTGTTGTGACTAGTTTACATAGTTAAAATTTAATAGTAAAATCTCTAGAGAACGGGGTTTACCCTATGTTTAGCCTTTGAACTTGAGATTGAGTCCTTAAGTTGAAAAAAAACAAGAAAGTTTACTTCAAGGAAAAATTGGTTGGGATAAATCTCTCTTGAAATTTCTTTGAGAATACCTTAACACCTAGTGAAAGAGGTAAAGGAAATATTTTACTTAGTATCCCTTAAAAAAAAAAAAAAAGAGCCTTTACTCCAATAACTTAGGAAAGTGAGTTACGAGTATCCAATCTTAAATGTTAGTGTGAGGAAGAGTTCGTAGGGGCCTCTTTAAAACCTGGTCACTTAGGCGATGAGCCCAGGATGTGCCGACTCAATGAACTCACAATAACAAGAAGGGCGGAAAGGCAAAAATTTAGTACCTTAATGAAAGCCAGGTTGACATGGGCGAGCTTTGGTCCCTCAGAAGAGTGAAGTCTCACTCCGCTGTCAATTAAGGCAAATAAAAAAAAAAAGGAGAAATTCTAGGTAAAAATGGATACCATATGCTTTCACTTCTTGTTATCTTGTTTAGAGGAGTAAAATTGAGGGAGATTATACTTGCTAATAACCAATGAAGTTTAAATGAATGTTTTTCCTTAGGACTAAGTATTATTTTTATTGTTAAACACTGGATTAAAAATCTGTTGTATTTAGATTAACTACTAAATTTCAACTAGATATACTAGTTACAAATTTCAGTATGATCAGAATAATGGGCACCAAGAGTTTAATGATGGATTTCTCTTGTTTAAATCAATTATTTTGCTTGAGGACAAGCAAAATTTCAAGTGTGGGATGTTGATAAGATCACATTATACTTATATTTTCTTTGGACTTATATTAAATTTATTTCAATATTATAAGAAAATATAAAGAAATGATATTTAATGGTGTTTATTGTGAAAATTCAGGTTTTGAGGATCCAAAAGTAAATTACAAGTTAATTGGAGGAGTTTTTTACAAAATTGAAGAAGCGAGTGGAGGATTGCACGGAAGGCCGCCGGCCTTAGGCCGGCCTATATTAAACCGGCCTCAAAAAGCATTAAAGCCGGCCTACATTCAAGGCCGGCGGCCTTAAGCGCCTTTATTACTCCCCGGATATCCATTGCGAAAATCTCTCCAAAATTGTATCTTAATTAATTTGCTGACTCAACTCCTCATCAGATCAAGCTTATCCCCCTCCTCTTTAGATCTATAATAGGCCCCTTGTGTGAACCTTGGAAGCATCCCCTTTTGTTTTAGAATTCTTTTGTTTTGATTATTTGTTTAGCATCATTTGTCTTTCTTTGAAATTATTAGAATTCCCTTAGAAACTTTAGGATTTTATATTTCTTTAATTCCTTTACATTTCATGTTATTCAATTTTTGGTTTGAAGAAAGAAGTTATTTTGCTGAAGTTTGCTTTCAATTGAAGAATTCGAGGAATCATTTTGGAAGATTGAAGTTCTTGAAGATTATAGCTATTGTTTCATTTACTTTATTTCTTTTATGCCATTTATTAGTTTATTCTTGTTGTTGAATATGAATTCCATTACATCTATTTATTTCAGTTGTTTTTACATTCATACTATAATGTTCTAAATCATCCTTGTGGGAAACATGATGAAGCCATAATTCAAACTAAAATGATCATTGTATTCATGTTATAGGAAATGTAGATATGCGGAATTTTCATATAAGAAGTCCTGCTATGAATTGTATTTTGTAATTGAAATCAATGCATAGAAATGTAAATGACTCGAAAGAGAAATTTAGGTTTTATCAGGAATTCCTAAGTAAGATTTAATAATTCATGTGGAAGAAGCGTTATTGAATTTTATTAGAAATTGACCTAAGTGTTTCATGCAATATTTTTATTAAATTTTTCACTAAGGGATTAGGAGAAATTATTTTAAAGATATTAGGCAATCATATAATTGGGAAATTTATGATTGTGAATTAGAATCCTCATTTGATTTGAATTACCGAGAGCTATTAAATTAAATTGAGGTAACATTACTTTAACACTTGATAAAGGATTATGGTTTTGTTAGTTTCTTGTGAAAATCCATATAGCTATGAGTTATTATAACATGAAGGCAATATGATTAGTAGAATTAGGGTGGATTCTATTTCCCACCATCAATTTATCATTTTTCAAACATAATCCTCTTTTTGAGCATTTAGCATAATTCATTCAATTCTCATCAAACATCATTGCCTAAATAATAGTAGAAATTGATAAAGGTCTATTACTTAATCAATCTTCGTGGTTTGACACTCTTCTCTCACTATATTACTTGATCCGATCCGGTACACTTGCCGGTATTTATTCACGCTCATTTTATATCTCTTTTTGCGTGGATCAATCCCCATTGTTTTGGGACAATGTGGAGAAACTTGCTTTAAGGCTGGATATGACATAAGGGGGCATAGATAAAGTAGCTATCATTAAGAATAAAATGAAAAAGGCCCAAAACTAATAAAAGAGTTGGGTGGATAAAAAATGACAAACCATGTAGTTTAAAGTCAAGGACCATGTGATAGGAATAAAAATCCGACAAAACCTATCATTAGGGCAAGAACCAAAAGAATTCAAATCTTGGTGTTGAGGGCCCATTTTGAGCAAATCGACCCCGGAATTATTTATATATTAACCTCTTTTCTATTATTCTTGTATTGTGTTTTCCAACAGGCACTCTTATCATATTCTATAGGGCAATGGACAAACTCCCTCTGACTCAGCTTGTGGGTTATCCATGGACCGACTTGAACCGGTGATGAGCTGAGCCGATGGATCCTATAGAAGACCGGCATCATGAAGACCATTTATTTTATATATTTATTCTTTTATTGAACTATTTTGGTTGTATTTTGGCTTTGGGATACTTTTATTTCTTTGTAACTTTCATTTAGGGTTAGCCACCTTAAAAGTGGCAAACTTGTAATTTTGAGCACTTTTTAACCTTAGGAGTAGCAAGTATAAATACTTGCTTAAGAGATGGTTTAAGGAGGTTTATTTTGCAGAACAAACACTTCACATTTCGTGAGATGGCTTAGGGTTTTCCTAATTCTAAATTCTCTTATCAATTTCAATCCCAATAAGTTGAAATTATGGCAAGTGCAACATCTTGAAATTGTCAGTTATATCAATTTCATTTTGTTGTGATTTCTTTTCTTCTCTAGTGTGTCATATCTAGGGTTGAATTGAGATATTTCTTGGTCAGATATCCTTGTTTTTATTCACGAATTCTTGTGATTATTTGAAGGAATTATCATATTGATCCAATTCATCTTTAAGGATTTCCTTGATAACGTGTTCTTCAATATTGGAAAAAGGGATTGTTTTGTTACAGTTTTTCTTTGTCAAATTGAGGCTTCATTTGCGTGGATTACATGAAATTATAGTGTTGTTAGAAGGCATTTTCATTGAATTATTCTGATTATATCATTGGTTGTTTGAATTTCATCCTTTCATCATTAGGGTTCATTTGAAAAGTGCCATTTTTGGATCCGATTTTTCCTTGACTTGAGATAGTTTTTCTTAAGTCCTTTGGATGTGCTTTTAAGTGTGTTTAGGCACATCATTATTTTGGTATCAGAGCTCTTGTTGAGAGAAGGGATTAAGTGTTGGTTAATTTCGTGATTAGGGTTCTTCATATTTGAACCGAAATTGTGTGTTGTGGATTTGAGTTGCAAAATTGTCTTGATTGAGAATCTAATTTGTTGCTTGTTCAAGTTGGATTGGAGGGATTGTTGTAGCTTCTTGAGACTAATTATTTTCGTGGAAAGGAAGAAGAATAGAAGTGTTGTTAATTCAACATTTTGTGAAATTAAAAAAAAAAAAATTTGCCTTTTCTTGTCGTGACTAGCTTGTTGCATAGAGGAGGTTGTGAAGCTTGTTGTTGTGTGAATCTTTGTGCAATTCGGAGTTAGAGCATTTGTAATTTCCAGATTTGAAGTGTGTGGGAGGATAAGCATTCATTTGAAATTCAAATACCTTCTTTAAGTTTGAAAGCAATTCATTGAGTAGCATTGAATAAGTGTTATTTGAATTTGAATTGTTTTTTACCATTTGTGGAGAAGGTTACATTTAGTGGAGTGATTTCAAATTTGAATTTTGTTGCTGCCATTGCTTTGGTTTATGGTGGGAATTTATGGAAGTTGTGTGGAGTAAGGTGCTGCACATTGAGGCTAAAGTGTGAGAGTGTATTACAAGGTTAACAAACCGTGAAGGGGAAGAGTGGTGTTTCAATTGTGAAGTAAAATTGTGTAGTGTGTGCATTTTTGGACATTAGAGGAATCATAATTATTATTTTCATATTTGAAATTAGAATTGAAAGTGTACATTGATAAATCTATTTTAATTCTTATAATTGGAGATGATTAAGTCAATTTTTGAGATAATTGGGAGTGAAAATATAAGATTATGATGCTTAATTGATTTATATTTCATGTTCAGGTGTGGAAAAGGAGGATTTGATGAAAAGTATTTAAATTCAAGACGAATTGGAGATAAAAGCAAGTAAAAAGGGAATGCTTTGAAGTTAAAGGAAGTCACAAGGTTTTACAAAAGGCCGTGTGAAGGAATCAGGAGATTACACGGTTCGGATACACGCCCGTGTATCCGACCGTATATCAGCGTGGAAGAAGAGTTTTCAGGACAGACCAGTACACGGTTGGAATACACACCCGTGTATGAAGAACAAAGAAGACAAAGGAATACACGGCTATTACAAACGGTCGTGTGGGATATACACGCCCAGAGTTCACTGATTTAGAGAGATACACGGTTTATCTACACGCCCGTGTAGTATGACCGTGTGTCTATCGAAGGAAAGATATCTTCAAATCGATTTTAAATCTTTCGTCCAATTTTAAAGGATATCTCCTACACGCCAGAGAGGAAGCTACCCTAGGTATAAATAGTCGTCTTTGAAAAAAGAGGGAGGAGAGTTTCAAAAGAGGAGGCTAAGAGGCCGAGGAGGTCGAGGAGGCTAAAGGGACAGAAAAGAAAAGATGAAAGGATGAGAAAGGAAGAAGACGACACTGAAGGACTCATGCACAGGGGTTTTCTCTTTCTTTTTTCATTCTATTTCATTGAGTTATATCTTGAAAATCCTTAGTGGCTAGTTGTTTCATTCCCGAACCTTATGAATTCTAATTGTCATGTAATATGGGATTGATTGCATAGTTAATGAATATTGGAATTCTCTTAATTTATTCATGTTGTTCGTGTAGTGTTGCTAATTTGATGTATGGCCAACATTGACTTTGCATTGATTTCTTAGAAGATGATTGGGAAATCTCTTGTTTGAATAGATCTTACATGAATAAAGGAATTCGTATGTAATCTAGGGATAGAGAACGTGAATTTTCCGTATTAGGTTAAATTAGATAATTTGATCTAATTGAGGGTTCAAGAGTGTTAATGCAATTCTAATTGATTTTGATAAAAGAGGGATCTTTATCAAAGCGATTAGGGTTAGGAGCTAATGATTCTGGAAGAACATTAGCTTAGTGTTAGATACTCCGCGTTTAGAGATAACCATTGCTTGTTAACTAGTTTATTGAAAGGGCAAAGTTACATGACAATTAGAGGAGTAGTAAGGGTAGGGTATATTCTTAGTTATCAAATTAATAATCAAGTTATAGTATTATTTTTAATTGCTAAAGGTTTTGTTAAGTATTCTTAATTTAATCTGAAACCTCTCGAATTTGTGCGGTTAGATAGTTGGTTTAGAGTTAGTATTAGTACTTGTTGATCCTTGAGGAGACGATACCCGAACTCAACTCTATACTATTATAATCGATAGGTGCACTTGCCTACTTGATCGTAACAGAGAGTCATAGAAAGGGATTTTTAATTTGAGTGATTACGATCATAATCAACATACATTAAGAGGTCAATTTGAAATCTTAAATACACATTAAGTCATAATTAATTGTGTATCATTTGAATTTGAAAAGCCTCTTACCATTTGTGGAGTTGTGCACTTATTGAACAAGCTACCTTATCTTGTGTTGAAGTTGCGGTTTTGGTTGTATTTTGTGGAAGTGAATTATGCCATGGCTAGAGGAGTGTAGTTGGAGTGAAATTCTTGTTAATTTAGTAGAGGTTGTGTACATTTGACATTGGTTATTGTATGTGTTGTCAAGGACTTTGTTAGTAGTGGCATAAAGCATCTTGAACCGTGAGCATAAGGGGACTTTGTGGCGGTGGATGGTGTGTTGTGTGAGTATTTTCCTTGCTGCCCATTGTGTATTTAAGTGGTGAGAAATCAAGGCAAGAATAAGGAAAGTGAGTAGTAGAATTTAAAATTCAAACAAGTCATTAAAGTGTGAAAGTAATTAAACTAGTTACTTAAACACTTGTAGTTGAATTTAATTCTATTTACTTGAAAGTAGTTGAGTGTACTTCACTTGTAGCTTGGTTGTGTGCTTGAACCGTGGAAGTGTGAAGATAATTATTGTGTTGTTTGGTTTGAACAAAATCATGTCTAGTGAAATGTTTCATTATGCCAATGTATTGCGCCAGGCATTGACTACATTTACTACTAAGGATGACGAACAAAGGGAAAACTTGTTCCATACTTCTTTTAGGGTACAAGGAAATTTATGTATCCTTATAGTTGATGGTGGTAGTTGTACCAATGTGGTAGCAGCATCGATGGTATCGAAACTAAAACTTGCTATTACTCCACATCCTGAACCGTATACATTGCATTGGCTTAATGATCAGGGGCGTTTGCATGTAACCCAAAGAGCTAGTGTACCATTCAGTGTAGGGGATAAATACTTTGATGAGATTGAGTGTGATATTGTGCCTATGTGTACATCCATATATTGCTTGGCAATCCTTGATTATATGACAGGAGGGTTTTACATGATGGCTTCAGGAATACTTATGTATTCCAGAAGGAGGGAAAACGGATTATTCTGAATCCGATGTCGCCTTCAGAGGTTCAAAGGGTTCAGCAACAAATCAGTAGACCATCAGTAGGCCATGAGCAGTCGAACAAACCTTTAGAGCACAAAATTTGTCAGACACAGATGTGCCAACCTTTAGAGGATCCTCATGATCATAGTCAGACGAGCAGACCAACAGAGAGCCAGACTGTTCAGAGACAGTTATGTTCACCTTCAGAGGTTTTAGAGGGTAATGAGCAGTTGGGCCAACCATTAGAAGACCATGAGGATCAGCAACATACATATGAGTTAGAAAAAGAGGAAACAGTTTCAGTGGAACAGGTTGATACAGGGGTAACTTTAGTGGATAATGGGTCATTATTTGTGTTATAGAAGAGATACATCCTGGAAATGGAGGAGAGAAGACAATCACCACCTGTAGTATTTCAGATATTGGGATTCTGCAAAGATATTTTTTCAGGTGACTTGCTAGGAGGAAACAAAGTCTCTACTGCATTTGATCTACTAGATTTGAGGACAAATCTTTTTGAGGCCCGAGGAGATGATAGGAATAAAAATCCGACAAGACCTATCATTAGGGCAAGAACCAAAGGAATTCAAATCTTGGTGTTGAGGGCCCATTTTGAGCAGATCGACCCCGGAATTATTTATATATTAACCTCTTTTCTATTATTCTTGTATTGTGTTTTCCAACAGGCACACTTATCATATTCTATAGGGCAATGGACAAAACTCCCTCAGACTCAGCTTGTGGGTTATCTATGGACCGACCTGAACCGGTGATGAGCTGAGTCGATGGATCCTATAGAAGACCGGCATCATGAAGACCATTTATTTTATATATTTCTTCTTTTATTGAACTATTTTGGTTGTATTTTGGTTTTGGGACACTTTATTTCTTTGTAACTTTCATTTAGGGTTAGCCACCTTAAAAGTGGCAAACTTGTAATTTTGAGCACTTTTTAACCCTAGGAGTAGCAAGTATAAATACTTGCTTAAGAGAGGTTTTGAGGAGGTTTATTTTGCAGAACAAACACTTCACATTTCGTGAGAGGGCTTAGGGTTTTCCTAATTCCAAATTCTCTTATCAATTTCAATCCCAAGAAGTTGAAATTGTGGCGAGTGCAACATCTTGAAATTGTGAGTTATATCAATTTCATTTTGTTGTGATTTCTTTTCTTCTCTAGTGTGTCATATCTAGGGTTGAATTGAGATATTTCTTGGTCAGATATCCTTGTTGTTATTCATGAATTCTTGTGATTATTTGAAGGAATTATCATATTGATCCAATTCATCTTTAAGGATTTCCTTGATAACGTGTTCTTTAATATTGGAAAAAGGGATTGTTTTGTTACGGTTTTTCTTTGTCAAATTGAGGCTTCATTTGCATGGATTACATGAAATTATAGTGTTGTTAGAAGGCATTTTCATTGAATTATTCTAATTATATCATTGGTTGTTTGAATTTCATCCTTTCATCATTAGGGTTCATTCGAAAAGTGCCATTTTTTGATCCGATTCTGCCTTGACATGAGATAGTTTTTCTTAAGTCCTTTGGATGTGCTTTTAAGTGTGTTTAGGCACATCACCATGTACACTTAAAGGTAAGCCCAATCAAAAGTATACACAAGGCCAGGACCCAAGAAAAGTTAGGCCCTCACTATATTGGACCATTCAAGATAGTAGAGAGGATTAGAAATTTGGCCCATCACTTGGCATTACCTCCAAGTCTTTTATAAAGGACACCTAGTTTAAATCTTGGACCAAAAGACCTAAAAGTTGAGGAGTAAGAAGATCAAATACATTAAGGTCTTACAGCAAAATCACAAAAAGGAGGAGGCCACTTATTCATGAATCTAGGTATGCTTTCAAGTTTTGAGGACAAAACTTTTTTTCGCAAGGGGGGGGTGATGTGGTTGACAATGTAAACCTCGAGAAATTTTAAATTCAAAAGATAGGCCATATGGAAGTATTGGGAAATGTTTCCAAGAGTTAACAAAATACTTGACTTTAAACTTAAGGTTGCTTTTTAGCTAATATGACTAATGTAACCATAACCTAATGAATCAAGACCCTAGATAAATCCCAATTTTAGACAATTGCATTATGAATCCTAAACCCTAAAAAAGGCTAATCCAAAACCTTAATTTGAATTCCTAAACCTTAAACGAAGTAACAAATTCTAAAACCACAATTAAAAATGTCAAAACTAATTGTAATAATCAAAATAAACTAAAATAAAATATCCAGTAAATAATAGGCTTTAAGTTAGAGAAAAATAAAATCAAAATATGAAAATAATAAAAGTCAAGGAAAATAGAAATAAAAAGGACTTAATGATGGGAGTGATATGGTCATTTAACGAAGAAGGTATATATAGAACCACATGTGACCTTTTGACCCTTTTCCCCGTATTGTGCACTATAGAACCCTAGGAGTAGAAGACAACTTCAATCTAGTGAATTTTTACATGAAAGACTAGCATGAGAAAACCTCAATCGCTAGAATGATTCAAATAGTGACAAAACAATCCAACATCCATAATAACAGGATTTAGAGTGAAATTTAAAGTAATTTTGTTGTATATTAAGTGTGGGAGTACAATAATTTCAAATGTAGAAGGGATATAAGGGTAATCATGGTTAAGAGATGTAAGGGTTTTAGAAAGATTTTCATTTTCACAAAGATTGAGATTTTTAGAAGTACATGGTCCACAACACAGCCATGCTACACCTACATACTTTCAATACATGGCTACTTAGGAGAATTACATGACTTTGTGCTAAAATCAGAAAATGAACAATAGGGTACATAAGTGAGAGACATGCCCGTGCCAAAAATAAAAAGTGAATAGAAAGATATACTGGCAATAGACACAACCCTGTGCTAAAATCACAAAGTGTACAGTAAGATACATGAACAAGAGACACAACCATGCCCCACTACTATGATAACATACCCAATACAAGGATGAGAACATGCTCATGTACTTAGACATATTGGACCCATGTTTTTTAAAGTTGAGTTTTTCCTCGTAATTTCAATTCCTTACTTCTCCTAACTTAACTAAATACCTAAAACTAGATTAAGATAGTTGTTATAGGTTCTCTAAGCATATAGGTTTGTTGATTTGAATAGGTTTAAGGATTTAAGGAGTGCAAAGTTATGAAGAGATCGCTCATTACTTATCAAGTATGTGTATACTATGCTTATTGATTATGCGTGTTAGGTTAGAAATCCGAAGTAACTTAATCTGTTATTGGAACCAAGTAACTGTATGATAGTGTTTAGCTAAGCCTAAGGAACCGATGATGTCAATGATTGCAAGTGGCACCTCGATGATCAATATGTGACATTATCCCTAATGGAGTCGTGTAACAAGATGATTCGGGGTAGATTTAAGATATTTGAACTCATAAACTTATGGACTCATAGACAATATGGAGCACCTATCGTCATATATGCATATATGTATAATATGAACTCATGGAATGTTGGACTCATAGACAATGGGGAGAACCCATTGTCATATATATATATTGTGTGTATATGGAATTTGTGTTATTGAGAGCTATGTATTGGAATAACTAATATGAAATATAATAATTTCTTGCTTGAATATCCTACTTGCATCATGTTTATGTTTGTATTTTAGCATGGCATGCATGTGTGCTTGTTAGTATATATTGTACTAGGCTTTAGCTTACCCCTCGTGTGACCTTTTTTCAACTACATGTAATTTTGGTGAGATTGTGAGGTATGATGAGACATTAGTGAATACAAGCCAAGACGGTATTGGTCTATCCTATTACTTTAGACCTGTAGATAAGTGTACTTATCGATTTTATAGTATTTTGGATATTGGTATCAAGTGTCGATTTCATAAGGATTATGATTACTAGTAATTACCCTTTTCTTATTATCTATATGAGAAATCAAATTCCAAATTAATATGTCGGCAATATTAAATTGAAACTATGAAGAACACATAATTGGATTGCAAGAATAACAAATAATTTATTGAATAATAAATAAAAAAAATTACATAGTCATTCTAGGGTTCATCATACCCAAGTACAAAAGAAAGTTTAAGCTAGCAACATATTGAATCTAAAAGCGATAATATAAAAAGAGTGCATAAAGAAAAGCATCAAAACAATCATACTAAAAATCTATCACTATACTACTATTGTGAAACCTTAGAAAAGTAGGTCATTTCTAATGATAAATCAATTACAATAGTTGTTTAAGATGTCAATAAAGTAAAATATGGTACCCCGATTTTTTTTTCAAATAATTACGATTCCTATCTATATTTTACAATTAAGCCTCAAATATTATTAGCTACATAAAGTTAGTCTTCAAACTTTATGTGACAAGAATTTCTTTTAGTCAATTAAAAATTCCTTTAAAAATCTGTATACAATTTTTCTATTTTTAGACATGTAAACAATTAGCTTCTCCAAGGGACTTTCCTAACCAACTTCCCAAGAAAGTTACCTTAAAGTTAACTTCTTAAAGAAGGATATTTCACTAACTTCTTAAGGAAGCTTACTTGATCAACTTCTTAAGTAAGACATCAAAAGAAACTTAGCAAAGAAGTATAACTTCTCAAGGAAGTCATCTTGATAAACTTGATGACAAAGAAGACCAAAACTTCTACCAGTTAATACCAATTCTATGTTACACTTCCACTCAATCCTAAACCAAGCTATTAGATGATAGCAAGATCCTTATCCAAACTAGAGTATCTTGTGGAAAACAAAAACAAGTATGAATACCTAATAGATTTGGCCTAGAAATCAAAATCAAAGATCAAATATTCTAGCCCAAATGCCATCCATGATTCTTAAGGATTTTTGTAGGTTGCATTTTTAGAAATCCTATTAGATAAGCAACTACATCTGGAATTTGGCTCCAAATGAACTCGAGTAGGGTCAGGAGCTAGAGGAGACTCGATATTCTAAAAGTTGACCAAAGTCAACTTAGTTAAATTAAAAGTTGACTTGAGTCAACCGACTCTACCCGACTTACAAACTTAGGTCTTCCATTCAACACCCCTAGGAAGACTTGAGTATACTTAAAGCATTAAAGATAAGACCCGAGTTGACTTAGGGAAGACTTGATAAATAAGACACCAAGGATTCATATGATATACTTTTCTGATGGAATCAATGAGTTTAGCTTAGTAAAATTTCAATCGAAAACCGTCAACTGTACTAATTTCCATTAAACTCCTTACTTGAGAGTTCAATCTTATTTTTGATATTTCACTTAGTAGACTAAACTCAATTTTTTTCAAATTTCATATGTAGGACCAGTACTTAGCCCTAAAAATTCCTTGTGTATTAGATCTAAAAACCCAAACTCGATTGACTAAAGTCTACTCCCATTTGACTTAAGGTAACCTTCGATAAACAATTAGGCAAGTCATAAAGACTTGCATTGACTTGAGTCTAATCTTTCCAAAATTTATTCCATCTCATCCTAATCATAAGAATTAGTACCCTAAAACATAGATCATAAAAAATAAATACAAATTAATAACAAACCCAATTGAAAAACCAAATAGAAACCGAAAGCCTCTCAAACCTTGTCTTAAAGCTTTCTAAGCGGTTAAGCTTGAAACCACCCTCAAATCTTAATTTACTTGAACCAAATTTTTCCTAAGTCAATATTGAATCTTTAATTACCCAATAACACACAAAATATTAGAAAATCTAAGCAAAACTCCAACTAGCTACACTTCCACTCCAAGATGCCACCAAAAGAGAAGTCAAACTTCTCCTCTTACCTTATCTTGTCTCATCAAGATCACCATTTATTACACCTGATCTTATCTCAATCCTACCCTATCTTATCTTGTCTAACCTAAGAAAAAGACATGAAATAATTTTAAAATATGCATATGAAAATCGGATCTAAATAAAATACACTAAACATGTGATTTTTCTAGTTTTTGCCAAGGTTTACTAACCTTAACCCATCTTATCCTATACTTATTAAATTTTTTCCCAAATTTTACCCTATTTTACATTAAATATACCTTAATTACTCAGTAAAATATCATGGAAAAATTCGAAGAGATGAGCCCTTGAAAATTTATTAGAAACCCCTTCTTCACATGAAATACTACCATGTAAATCCATCTAGCTTGTCATCATTTGATTCACCCCTTCCTATTTTAATTTAATTTAATCTAAAAGAACCTAAATTAACATGATTAAAGTAGGTTGAGGACCTAGAAAAATCATAATTTTAGAGTCTCATAAACAAGAGGAAAATTTCATCTAAATCTCATCTCCAAAAACACCTTACTACTTAACCTTATTTCACCCCATGTTTGAAGCCATCTTAGCTAATCCTAATCTAATCAAAATTAGCCCAAAATTTGTCACGACCAAGCTAAAGAGGTTAACTAAACATAAAAAAAAAAAAAATCAGGCCAAGAAACCACCTAGAAGGTACCAAAATTGTCCACACCCTTCTGATTTCATTAAGTCTACATGATTTTGCCACCTTAACCTCATCTTATCTTATGTAATCACTACCCTAGCTTATCCTATGAGACTTTAGACCAATTATGATGTGCCTAACCAATTGGATAGTAAACACATCAATCAAGTATCGTGAACAACCAACTCCAACAACAAATGGCATGTTCAAATTACTTCACAATTGAAGTCCAATTCATTAATTTGAACATTAAATTGATGTAAGGAACAAACAAGTGTATAAACTTCAGTGGAACAACACGAAAATGAACTAAAATTGATACGAACCACGCCAATGTGTGACGAAACCCAATACCAATACGTTCAGAATTGCTACTCAAGATACCAAACAATCGAGTGGAAACCGCGACCCGTTATCTATAAGTGAGACAAGAACCTTAGTATATTATGTAGACGCCACAATCGGGATGAAAGACTGATTGATAAGTCAGGATGAACGCCACAGAAGAAAATCCGATAAGTTCTAGAGTAGTTCTTTGAAGAACCAAGAGAGGAATTCTCTCCAAAGTGTTTTCAAACTTGTATGTTGTATATTCTATTTTCTATGTTGTATCTAAACCCTAGGAGCTTTGTATTAGGGTTTACAATTCGTAACAATGATGCCCCAAAACGACATAGCTTCAATAAGTTGTGTAAAATAACAAAACAATGACTTAAAGGCCGGTAGTGTAGGAATGAAGGCCGGCGGCCTTGGAGCCGGCGTTGGAGATGTACACGACCGTGTACTTCTAGTCGTGTATCTTTCTATGGAAATTCTTGACAACATACAGGACCATGTACTTCTAGTCGTGTATCTTTCTGTGGAAATTCTTGACAACATACACGACCGTGTACTTCTAGTTGTGTATCTTTCTGTGGAAATTCTTGACACCATACACGGCCGTGCCTTTAAACTGTGTATAGGACCGTGTATGATTCTGTGTAACCTCCAGACTCCTACACGGCCGTGCCTTGTAAAGACACGCCCTCTTCAACCTGTATCCGTTATGACTTGTACAAGAGCAAGGGCATTCCTATGGTTGTTCCAATCCTTTCCAACTTCATGATTGCTCTAATCCTTTCCGACTTCATGGACATCCTTTATTAACCCGTTAAGTGCTTCCTTTAATCGTTTCGCTCGAGTTCTTGTGATCGGTCCAAGTGTCACTTCAAGAGGATCCACATTCCATCTTCTGGCTTGGCTCCCATCATGGCTCTCATAAAAAATTCAATCCTAATTTGAAATGATCAAATCTGAAAATAAAGAATCCTAATTCACGTGATAAGAACAAGTAACCAACAAATTGTACTTAGATATTACTCGCTAAACACAATTTGTAAAACAATAAAAGTAAGATTGATATTACTCACAATCTACTCTAGTTGATTCTCGCCATAATTTCACTAAGAAATTGATAAGAGATCTTTGTATGCAAAGGACAAACCCTCACGACATAAAGTGTATGATTTTCTCAATTGTCAAAAAGCTTCTCAAAAACCCTAGTTAGCAAGTATTTATACTTTCTCCAATTAAGGTAAAAATAACACAAAAATTACAAGGATTCCACTTAAGTGGCTAGTTTTCCAAGACACAAAATACAAGTACAAAATAAATTGGCTGGTTCCCATAAGCAACAATTACAAATACAAATGGTCTTCAAGTGGTCGGTTATTTATTTCAATTGAACAATTTATGGGCCGTTGGATGTGATTCCAAGAATGTCCTGCAATTTGATCCTTAGTGCATGTTATTTGGCCAACCTATAACATCGATAAATGTACCTGCTAAAGTGCAAAATAAAACATTATTATATAAAATGTGGCCATATGTGGATTTCTAGGCTCATACATCCAAGTTAGGTTTCCCCACTACTAGAACCACAGGGTTGATTCCCATCAAATTATGACCCTAAAACCTGCCTAATCCTGTCCCCTTAGGTGTGCCAAATCAGAACCCAAATTAAATTACAAAACAACAAAACTTAACTAGTATAAAAAGGGAAGTAAAAAAGCAAATTTACCCCCTATTAAACAACCTTACCTCTCACACGCCCTTTGCTGCCCATTTCCTCTAAAAAATTTCCACTAAACACATCTAATATTCCTTTAAGAAGTTAGAAATTTTCATCCATAATTAGTTCCATTTACATCTCCAAAACCGATAAAAGATTTAGAACCACCAACGCTATGGATTAAGGTAAGAACTTCTAAGAAGATTGAGTGATCTTTAACTCTCTTAAGGAAGTTACTAATCTTACCTATTTTCTAAATTATAGGACCTTTAAATTAGGTATTCAAAGGGTGTTCATCAGATTAAGGTAATCCCCACTTAACCAAAGTTTCTTTCTTGGCATACTCTTCATCTACATACACTAATATCACCTATTTATGGCAGTTGTAGGCTCCAATTATAATTCCACTTCAAGCAAACCTAATCCTCATAAGACTATATTTCTCTTTCATTTAGAGTTTTTTTTTTAGTGTTTAAATATAATTTCAAACCCCAAATAAATACAAAAGTTCAAAGAAAGGATGTTAAAGACTTAATTTCGAATCTTGAAGACTTATGATCATCTATAACTATTTTTGACCTATTGGACATCCATGGACATATTTTTGGACATTCATAGATATATTCTTGAAATATTTTGGACATATATTCATGGATATATTCTTGGAAATTTATGGACATATTCTTGGACATGTTGATGGACATACTCATAAACATATACCTTAGACATATATTTTCCCTATCATGGCACCATTTGAGAACAGGACTTACCGTGACAAGGACCTAAGCACGGACCTTGATAATGGACCAATTTCTAAAGGAAGGACCATGAGCTTGGGCTTAAGGCATTGAACTTAAACTATTAAGAATCTAAATAATTAAAAGATACCCTAAAAGACTTTAAAAGACTCTAATAAGACTTGGGGTTTATATCGGGATAATAAAATAGTATATTTTAGTAGTAGTTATTCTTATATGTACTTTCTTGTATGTCTAATTGTTTAGGTTTTTTAGAAGATGTCTAGTCTCTACCCAAGGATTATTATAATCCTCAAGTCAAGCCTAGGTGAGGGAGTTCAGATGATTTGCTATCTACTTGTTGCTTGCTAATTGTGTGATGTTTTGTTGGTTGCTATTGATTGTTTGGAATGACTGATTGCCTTTCATGCTCTCATCCATGTGGTCACCATATTAAACCACTAAATTTAAATTCTTAGCCAAAATAACCGAATTACTTGTAGTAACAACCCACCATGTACTATATTGAAGTCTATGATTAGCCGGATTTCAGCACACACAAACTTCAATTTGGTACGTAAGGCATTGTTACTCCAGAGACTCCCATAAAGATAACAGTTCTACTAATATTAAAGTCAATGTCTAGTGATATAAAACATAAAGTTTTACATATGTAATAGATAGAGAAATAAGTTTAATAATACATTCATCCAAAATCTATTCAAAATTTAAAAACATCTATTCTAAGTGTCTTCTTCCTCACTCGCCCAACCATCATCTTTGAAAATTCTCATCGCTATCTAGATTCTACTAGGGTAAAACCAGAACGATGCCTACAAAAAGGGGAAAGTGTAGGGGGGATAAGCTATAAAGCTTAGTGAGATCCCAGCTCATAACCACCTTTCACGCAAAACAAGCAAATTATCATTTTTAATGTATAAATGCATGAACAATCATATGCTAAACATCAAATGTAGTAAGCCAAAAACTACATGAGGTCTAAAGATATTTCTAACCAATATACCCCTCCTTTGAACTTAGGTTGAGGATCATTTTAAAGTTCCATCAGAGTTCGAGCTACCAATTCCATTACACTTACATGCATATATATCAATAGTTATGCTAGAAGAATGATCTTCTCAGTAAGGACCCAGGATAAACCAAAAGAAAATAATTTTTTCTCTGCCCGCACACCTGCAGATGCATGCACCTACAACAGAATAATGAACATGGATTCATACTAATACACGACAATCCTCTAGTCATTTTTATATTGTTAGAATAGGACACTCCCTCAAGATATCCTTTCATTATCTGTGTAATTATGATGGAACATATGAAAATATGCAAGAAGATGCTATGCATGATCCATTTCAAAACAAGTATTTTGATATGCTTAACATAATTTAGAAGGTGACCAAACAATTTGTAGACACTCCATCAATTACAAAAATAGCCATGAACATAGGCAACTTTACTTTCTTTTCCTTTAGGCCTTAACAAGCAAACAATCAACCAAATCAAGCACACACATGGGTTCATTAGTATTCAAAATTTAGGTACTACTAAAATTATAAGTACAAATTAAGTGGTAATCACCATTGGTACTCACCTTGCCATCCTTGTTCAAGGATCGTAGTAATCCTCGAGTAAAACTTGGCAATCTTTTGAAAAACCTATAAACATAGAGAAACATATATATATATATATATATAATATATATATATATATATATATATATATATATATATATATATATATATATATATATATAAGAAGTAACTACTTTTAAGATAAACTAATCTAGTATCCCAAAGTTAACCCCATATTTTATTAGTCTTTTAAAGTCTTTTATTATTAAGTTCTTCGTTTAGGGAATCGGTCCATTGTCAAGGTCTGCACTTAGGTCTTTATTCGAGTAAAGTCCTGTCCTTGCCATAATAAGGCAAATATACTTCCAAAGAATATGTCAAGATCAAGTCCACGAATATGTCCATAAGAGGTCCAAGATATGTCAAGAATGTGTCCACATATGTCCAATAGATCATAAACGGTCATAGATTTTTAAGATTTAAAGATAAAGCTTTAATATCTTCTTTTTGAACTTTTATGTTAGGAGTTTTAAATATGTCTAATCTTTAGAGAAATATTCCAAATGAGAGATAAATAAGATAATCTTACAAAGATGAAGTTTGTTTGATGTAGAATGGTGATTAAAATCTACAACTATTGCATATATGTAGTAGTAGTGCATATACTATGGAAAATATTTTGGGTAAATTGGGTTTACCTTACTTTGATGGAAATCACTAAAGTAAAGCACCTAAAACATAGAAAATAAGTTAGTTTAGTAACTTCCTTAAGTGATCTAAAGATAGCTCAACCTTATTGGAAGTTACTTGCTTTAGTTTCTTGAAATTGGTGATTCAAAACTATGATTTTCTTTGGGGATGTAAAGGGGGTTGCTTTTGGGTGAAACTTTCTGATCTTGTTGGGCAATATGAGGTGAGTTAGGTGGAAATTTTGTTGAAAATTTTTAGAGGAATTGGGCAGCAATTGGCGTGTGAAAGGTGGGGTGATTTTGGTAGGGCTAAATTTGCATTATACCTCCTTTTTATACTAGTTAAGTTTTGATGTTTTGTAACTAAATTGGAGTTCTGATTTGGCACACCTACGGGGACAAGATTGGGTAGGTTTTAGATTCATAATTATTCTAAGGTCTCATAGGATAAGCTAAGGTAGTGATGGCATAAGATAAGATAATGATAGGAATCAAAATCTAACAAGACTTATCATTAGGGCAAGAACTAAAGGATTTCGAATCTTGGTGATGAGGGCCCATTTTGAGCAAATCGACCCTGGAATTATTCGTTTACTAACCTCTTTTATCTTATTCATGTATTATATGTTCCAACAGGCACACTTATCATATTTTACAAGGCGATGGACAAACTCACTAAGACTCAACTTGTGAGTTATCCATGGACCACCTAAACCGGCGATGAGTTAGCTCGACGAATCTATTTTTATTTGTAATTATTTCTTTGGACTATTTATGTGTAAGCTTTTGGAACACTTTTTATTTGGTTGTAATTGAGTTTTAGGACCAGCCACCCTAAAAGTGGCATAGTTGTAATTTTGTGGACTTTTTAACCTTAAACAGAGCAAGTATAAATACTTGCTTAAGTAAGGTTTTGAGGCCATTTTTCAAATTTAGACATACGCTTTACTTGAGAGAATTAAGGTTCTTCCTTAGTTCAATTTCTCTTATCAATTTCAATCTAAGAATTGGAATTGTAGCGAGTGCAACAAGGGGAAATTGTGAGTTATATCAATTTCTTATTGTTGTGTTTCTTTTCATCTCTAGTGAGTCATACTAGGGTTAGATTGAAGTATTCTTGGTCAGATTTGATTTCATTTGTAATCAAACTATTATTGCATAATTGATTGGTTTTTAGCACTTGTTAATACCATTAATTTGTCATTATACTTGTGGCGTAGAATTTCTTTGTTGTGAGGAGGATCATGGTTTGAATTTGTGTATTGTTGATTCGAATTCTCTTAGAATTTAAGTTGGTTAATTGATTCAATTGAGAATTATCATCTTTGTGGATTTCATCTCCTTGATTTTATCATTGATTCATCTTCCATCAATTAGGGTTTACGCAAATTGTCTCTCTTGTGAACCGAATTTGATCTTGTCTTTTGAGGTTGATGTTTGGGTTATTTTTTATTGTGCTTAATTCCCTTTTAGGCACATCATCTTTTGGTATCAGAGCTATATCATATTTGGAATTAAGATTGATCATGCCATTGTTTGAATAATTGGTTAAAGTAGTGAAGATTTGATGCCATTGTTCATGTGATTGAAACTAGTTTGATTGACATTTGCTAATTGTCTTTGAAATTGGTTTTGCATGTGCTTAATATTGGTTTTAGGCACATCAGATAAGGTTGAGGTGGCTAAATCATGTGGAATTTATGGTACAAGAAGGGGGTGGATGATTTCAGAACCTTCTAGGAGGTTTCTTGAGATGATTTTTTGTTTATTTTTAGTTAACCTCCTTATCTTGATCTTGGAAAATTTAGTCTAATTTTGATTAGGTTAGGATTAGGTAAGACGGTTCCAAATGTGGGGTGAATTGGATGGTGTCAAGCTGGATTGCTTCACGTGAAAAAGGGCTTTTTTTTTTTTTTTGAGGGCTCATCTCTTCGAATATTTCCAAGCCCTTTTACTGGGTAATCAAGGTATATCTATGGTATAATAGGGTAAAAATTAGGTAAGATTTATTAATTTTAGGATAAGTTAGATTAAGATAAGTAAACCTTGGCAAAAACTGGAAAAATCATGTTTTAGTGCATTTTATTGGGATCCGATTTTGATATGTCCACTTTTAAATTATTTTGTGTCTTTTTCTTAGGTTAAACAAGATAAAATAGGGTAGGATTGAGATAAGATTTGGTGTAATCAATGGGAATCTTGATAAGATAAGATAAGGTAAGAGGAGAAGTTTGACTTCTCCTTTGTGGCGTCTTGAGGAAAGGGGGTAGCTAGTGGGGTTTTGCTAGATTTTTCTAATATTTTGTGTATTATTGAGTAATTAAAGGTATAATATTGATTTAGGAAAATTTTGGTTAAATTAGATTAAGATTTGGGGGTGGTTTCGGGCTTAACTGCTTAGAAAGCTTTTAGGATAAGGTTTAAGAGACTTTTAAGTTTGATTTGATTTTATAATTGGATTCATCATTAATTTGTATTTGTTTTTGCTTATTCATGTTCTAAGCTATTAATCCTCATAATTGAGATTAGATAGGATAGATTTAGGAAGGATTAGACTCTAGTCAATATTAGTCTTCTTGAGTCATCTAATTATTTGTTGGAAGTTGACTTTTGTTGACCATTGCTTTAATTAAATTGACTTAGGTCAACTTATCATATATTGGTTTTTTCTAATTTCTAACCTAATCTTAGGTTCATTTAGAGCTATAGCTTAAACTTATTTCCTTAGCGTAGCCTATTCAATAAGGTTTCAATTGGATGAAATTTTAGGGAGTTACAAAAGCGGTTAGGACATCTCTTATTTATAGCCTATGAGGCTTTGTTAATAGTTTGATTATAGGTTGATGCCCTGATAATGGATCACCTGATTTAGTCGTGGAGGCATTATTGTTTGATTGAGGGTGAATGACCCAATGTGGAATTTAACAAGACTGGCCCTTAAGGCATTTTTGTTCTTGGCGATAAGCATCAAGTTTATTTGAGGGACCATGCCCTCAGACAACCTCCCGAGTAAGGTAAAGTGCTCCATACGAGTAAGAATGGAGGTCAATTAATGTATAAACAATGCAAAATCTATACCTTTCATGGTTCCAGACTCCCATGAAAGTGTTGCTTGCATTCATCACATATGCATTCATTTCATATGTAGATAGATTTCATGATATGCTAATTAATGCTTGATAACTTACTTAAATGTTAGTAGTAATGGACAAACTCACTGAGCCATAGTTTGCTCACCCCCCAACAGTTTATCTTGCAGGGTATTCTAAAGCTAAGAAATGTGCTAGGATCAAAGTGATGAGTGTTCCAAACTCGAGCCTAATCGATAGCTAATAACTAGAAGATAGTTAAAAGTCTAAGATGAGTGAATAAGAAATTGTAAAGTTATTTGTTTTCTGACTTTATCATTTTTCAAAAAAATTTCAAACTAATGTTTTTAAATGTTAAGATTACCTGGTTTTACTATTTGGTAAGGGATACCAATTCTCTATGATTCTGGAGAATTGTAATAATTGGTTTCCATAGTTATTTTCATAATAACTAATTATATGTACTATCAATTATGGTGAGAAATGATTATTAAATTAGAGTCTTGCAACCTTTAACTTGCAAGGCAGTTTTCATATTGCGGGTGCACACGTAATATGACAACTTTTAGGAAATTCTACTAGGCCCCCCTTATAAGGCCATTGCAATTATCACTCTACAATATTCCTCCCCTCTACTAGAAATTCATACTCCTTATATAGCCATCAATTTCTACCCTTCTAGGAAAGTTTTAGTTTCCTAGAAAAATCTTGAGAATCTTCATAAACTAGGAAATATTCATTCAATAAGCCGTAACAACTTCTCCATATTTTAGGAAACTCAACTACTCTTGAAAGGAAATCAAATCTTTAAGATGAATTGCACTTTTAGGAAGTGAAATTGAGCTTGGAAATCAATTTTAGAAAGTATTTTTTGTTAATTTTCTTTATATCTATAATAAAAAAAAAAAAAAACCATCTATAATAAACAAAATCCATTAAACTTATTGAACTAATTTCTCATTGATGTATTCTTTCATCAAGATCTAATCCAAATCATGATGTCATTTTCTTGTTCCTAAGTGGGTTTCGTTTTTTGGCTTGGTAGGATCATAGCATGATCATGCTATTGCCACGTACCATTCTATTTCAAATATATAAAAAATTTACCTTCAACACGCCCACCAATAGTAGTGATGTGCCACACTAATTGGATAGCAAACACATCAATTAAGTGGCATGAACAACCAATTCCAACAACAAAATGGCGTGAACACTAACTTAACAATTAAACCCCAATCCATGAGTTTAACACTAAATTGATGTAAGGAACAAACAATTGTATAAACTTCAATGGAAAACAATGGAAATGAATTAAAATTCAACTCAATTTTAAAATGATTCAAATCTAAAAATGAAGAACCCTAATTAACATGACAAGGATAAATAATCAACAAATTGTACTTAGATATTGCTCACTAAACACAATTTGTAAAAAAAAAAAAAAAACAACAACAAGAGTAAGATTAATACTACTCACAATCCACTTTAGTTGGTTTTAGCCACAATTTCAGTTAGAAATTGATAAGAGATCTATTGCAATGGAAGGAAACCCCTCACGGCAACAAAGTGTTTTGGTTTTTAAATTGTCAAAAAGCTTTTTCAAAAACCCTTGTTAGCAAGCATTTATACTTACTCCAATTAGGGTAAAAATAACACAAAAATTACAAGGATGCCACTTAAGTGGCCGGTTCCAAAATCAACAAAATACAAGTACAAAATGGTCTTCAAATGGCCGGTTCTTCAATTCAATTGAACATATTGTGGACCAGTTCTTCTTTGATTTATGTAGGTCCATGAATAACCTATAAACTGAGCTTTAGCAAGTTTATCCACCGTCCTGTAAAAACCAACAAGAGTACCTGTTGGAATAAACAAAAAATATGTAATAGAAAAGAAGATACTAAACAAATATTCTCGGGGTTTGATTGTTCAAAGAGGACTATCATCGCTAAATTTTATAATCTCTTAGCTCTTGCTCTGGTGATAAGTCCTGTAGGAATTTGATTCCTATCATCTTCTCGAGCCTCAGGAAGATTTGTCCTCAAATCGAATAGGTCTTCATGAGCATCATCAAGTAAATAGAGTGATAGGTCTGTAACATTACATATAGCAGAGACTCTATATACTTCTGGCAAGTTATTTATAAAAATATCACTATAGTCACCTAGTACCTGAGATACCACAGGGGGTAGTTGCTCTTGCTCCTCCATCTCTAGGATATACCTCATCTATAATAAATATAACGGTTTATTATCTACTATCCCTAACTCAAACTGTCCCCCCAATAAGGTCTTCTCCTTCCCAATTTTACTTATATGTCTCTAAACTTCTTGGACCTCTAAAGGTTTATTTATCTGCCTCTAAACCTCTTAGTCCTTTGAAGGTTGACTTAGCTGCCTCTGAACCTCTTGGGCCTCTGATGGTGACATTAGGTTCAATACTACACGTTTACCCTCCTACTGGAACATATAAGTATTTCTATAGCCATCATGCAAAACCCTCATGTCATATAACCAAGGCCTGCCAAGCAATATATGGGATGCACACATGGGAAGGATATCACATACAATCTCATCATGATATTTATCCCTTATATTGAAAGGTACCCTAGCTCTATGGATCACATGGAGACTCCCCTACTCACTCAGCCAATGAAATTTATAGGGTTTTGAATGCAGGGTAGTTACAAGTTTCAATTTCGATACTAACGATGCAGTCACAACATTAGTACAACTATCACCATCAATAATAATAACACATAGATTACCTTATACTCTGCATGAGGTGTGGAACAAATTCTCTCTTTGCTCATCATCAATAGTAGGAAAAGTAGTCGTGGCTCGTCGCAGTACATTAACAGATAAATATCAATCACTTGACATGGTTGCTTACTAACTTCAATAAGCAACAACATGATGAGAGCCATGATGGGAGTCAAGCTAGAAGATGGAATGTGGATCCTCTTGAAGTGCCACCTGGACCGATCACAAGAACTCGAGTGAAATGATTCAAGGAAGCACTTAACGGGCTAATAAAGGATATCCAAGAAGCCGGAAAAGAGTGGAGCAACCATGAGAATGACTTGGCATTTGTACAAGTCATTTAAGGAGATCAAAGCATAGGAGATTAAAGCTACCGGCCTTGACAACGCTGTCGGTCTTGAACCGGCATTGCAATTAGAGCGCGACAAAGGGACCATGCCGCCGGCCTATATACTCGGTGTACATCCTACGCCGCCTACTACGCCACCGGCTTTCATTGCCTGTTTGTTATTTTTCCGCGACTTTATTATGTTGTGTCGTTTTGGGCTTTTGTTTTTACAAGTTGTAAACTCTAATATAAGCTACTAGGGTTAGAAAACAGAACATAGAAGATACATACAACATTGAATAACACAATTTGAGAGAATTCCTCTCTTGGTTCTCCAAAGAACTTTTCTTGAACTTATCGGATTTCTTCCGTGGCGTTCACCCCAACTTATCAATCAGACCTATAAGCAACGGGTCGCAGTTCCATTTGATTGTTTTGGCATCTTGGGTTGCAATTCCAAACGTATTGGTATACGGTTTCGTCACACATGGGCTGTGGTTCGTATTAGTTTGGTATCAGAGCCTAGGTTTGTTAAACATCAGTTCAGTTCGAGAAAGGTAACATCAAAACCCTAACTCCAATCATTCATATCAATTGTTCATATCAAGTTTCGTATTACCGTCGCTTCATACTCAAGTCCATAGTGTTAATTGTTCTTGAGTAGTGTAGTCATCCTATTAATCTTGTTACAAAAAAAGAAAAAAAAAACGTGAACAAAAGAACGAAAACAAAGACAACAAAAAGAAAGAAAAAAGGAAAATTCCAGCCCGGAGAGTTTGTTCTTGAATTCTACGAAAGAATTTGGTGTAGTTTAGATTAGTTCCAAGAGAATTGAGAAGAGGGATTAGTAGTTGATAACATCGCTGTTGTGAGAATACACGAGTGATTGAGGGCTATCCTTCTTTGAGTGAAACACGTGAGGGAGTGAATCGTGAGGCTTAATCCTATATATTTGTGTTAGTACTAACCTTTATTGTAGGAACTATGTCGAGGCAACATTCTCCTGAAGGTGAGAGGGGGAGGTTTGATGCTAGGTTAGTGATTGAGGCGTTGAGGAGTAAGATGAAGAGGATGTTTCGGGAGGGAATGGAACAAATTCATGAGACGGTGGAGCAAAAACTAAAGCAATCTAAAAACGTCTTTCAAGGGCATAAGAGGGAAAGTTGTTCTAAGAGAGGACAAAGGGGTGGAGATGAAATTTCTGATGATGAATTTGATGAACCTTCTATCGGGAGTTATAGAGGTTATGGTGGTAGGAATAGAGGAACTAGGGATTGGAAAGATAGAGGAGATAGGAATAGAGAGGAGCATGCAGCAGGGAAGTTAGTGGCAGTAGTGAAGCGAGCTTTAAATGTGCAGGTGAAGGAAGAAGAGGAGGTGCAACAAGAAAATATCTTCATACTAGATGTTATCTAAGTGACCATATTTGCAGTTTCATCATTGATGGGGGGAGTTGCACTAATGTAGTGAGTACTTTCATTGTTGAGAGGTTGGGGCTCAAGACCACTAAACACCCTAGCCCATATAAATTGTAGTGGCTGAATGATAGTGGCGAGACTAAGGTGAGTAAGCAAGCCTTAATTGCTTTTCGCATTGGTAGGTATGAGGATGAGGTGTTATGCGATGTAGTGCCGATGTAGGCGTGTCATGTGTTGTTGGGAAGGCCATGGCAGTTTGACAGGAAGGTTATTCATGATGGTTTTTCTAACAAGTATACACTTGTTCACCATGGCAAAAGCTATAATCTTAAACCCTTAACACCTAAACAGGTGTATGAGGATCAGTTGCAGTTACAGCAATCTTTTGCAAAATACAAGGTGAGTGAAAAACAGAGGGGGAGTGAGAGAGTAAAAGACATAGAAAAAGAAAAAGAGCACAAAAGTCAATATCAAAAGGAAAAAGAGAGGAAGGCTTGAAAGAGTGTGAGAGGCCAAGTTGAGGGGGGATCAACTTTGTGGTGAGTGAAAAGAAGAGTGCAGCCTTGCAAAAGGAGAGTTGTGTGGCAAGAGCGAGTGTCGTGAAGAGAGCGTTAGTGATGAAGCAACCTATGTTGTTGCTGGTTTTTAAGGAAACTTGTTTGAATACTAACGAACTTTTTAACTCTTTGCCTAGTGTGGTTGTGTCTATCGTGCAGGACTTTGAAGATGTCTTCCCTGAGGAGATTCCAAAGGAGTTACCACCTATTTGTGGTATTGAGCACCAGATTGACCTTGTACCCGGAGCATCTATTCTAAACAAGCCAGCTTATAGGAGCAATCCAGAGGAGACAAAGGAACTTCAAAGGCAGGTTAATGACTTGATGGAGAAAGGGTACGTGAGAAAAAGCATGAGCCCATGTGTAGTGCCTGTGATTTTGGTGCCTAAGAAGGATGGGTCATGGAGAATGTATGTTGATTGCCGTGCCATCAACAACATCACGTAAAGTATCGTCATCCCATTCCTCACTTAGATGACATGTTAGATGAGTTACATGGGTCTAGTGTCTTTTCCAAAATTGATTTGAAAAGCGGATATCACCAAATTAGAATGAAAGAAGGTGATGAATGGAAAACCGCATTTAAGACAAAATATGAATTATATGAGTGGTTAGTAATGCCTTTCGGTTTAACTAACACACCTAGTACTTTTATGAGACTTATGAACCATGTTTTAAGGAATTTTATTGGCAAATTTGTGGTTGTCTATTTTGATGATATCCTCATTTACAGCAAGAGTTTGGAAGACCATATATCTCACTTGAGGGATGTTTTGGAAGTGCTTCGAAAGGAGCAATTATATGCTAACCTCAAAAGGTGCACTTTTTGCACAGACAAACTTGTGTTTCTTTGTTTTATTGTTAGTGCACAGGGAATACAGGTTGATGAAGAGAAGATCCATACGATCCAAGAATGGCTTAGTCCAACTAATGTAAGTAATGTTCGTAGTTTCCATGGACTAGCGAGCTTTTACAAGAGGTTTGTGAAGGATTTCAGTACCATTGCAGCACCACTTACTGAAGTAATCAAGAAGAACGTGGGGTTCAAATGGGGAGAGCAACAAGAGAAGGCCTTTCAGATGCTTAAAAATAAGCTGACTCATGCGCCATTACTTGCTTTACCTGATTTCTCTAAAACTTTTGAAATTGAGTGTGATGCTTCAGGAATAGGTATTGGAGCAGTTCTCATGCAAGAGAGGAGACCAATTGCATTCTTTAGTGAGAAGCTAAGTGGGGCAACCTTGAACTACCCTACTTATGACAAGGAGTTATATGCATTAGTTCGAGCACTAGAGACTTGGCAGCACTATCTTTGGCCAAAAGAGTTTGTGATCCACACTGATCATGAATCCTTGAAGTACTTGAAGGGGCAACATAAGCTAAACAAAAAGCATGCTCATTGGGTGGAGTTTATCGAAACATTTCCCTATATCATCCACTACATGCAAGGTAAAGAGAATGTTGTTGTTGATGCACTTTCTAGAAGGTATGCTCTTATCTCTACTCTTAATTCTAGATTGCTTGGTTTTGAGCATAATAAAGAATTGTATGCTACTGATCGAGATTTTTGTGAAGAGTATGTGCGCCGTGAGAAGAGTGGTCATGGTAAATTTTATAAGCATGAAGGATTCTTGTTTAGGGAGAATAAACTTTGCATCCCAAATTGTTCTTTAAGAGAATTATTAGTGAGGAAGTCTCATGGAGGAGGTTTAATGGGGCATTTTGGAGTAGCTAAAACCTTAGGGGTTTTGCAAGAATACTTCTATTAGCCTCACATGAAACGAAATGTTGAGAGGATTTGTGAGCGGTGTGTCACTTGTAAGCAAGCAAAGTCTAGAGTCCAACCTCATGGACTTTATACCCCACTTCCCATTCCTCATGAGCTGTGGGTAGACATTTCCATGGATTTTGTATTAGGATTACCTAGGTCTAGGTATGGTCGAGACTCTATTTTTGTAGTCGTTGATAGGTTTTCTAAGATGGCACATTTCATTTCTTGCCACAAAACAGATGATGCTTGCCATATTGCTAATTTGTTCTTTAAGGAAGTTGTGAGATTGCATGGTATGCCTAAAACAATTGTGTCGGATCGGGATGCTAAGTTTTTGAGCTACTTCTCGAAGACCTATGGGCTAAGTTAGGAACTAAGTTATTGTTCTCTACTACTTGTCATCCACAGACTGATGGTCAAACTGAGGTAGTAAATCGAACCTTGTCTACTTTGTTGAGAGTTGTCATTAAAAAGAACATTAAAAGTTGGGAGGATTGTTTGCCGCATGTTGAATTTGCTTATAATCACACAATGCATTCTATTACTAAGTTTACTCCTTTTGAAATTGTGTATGGTTTTAATCCACTAACTCCTTTGGATTTATCACCTTTTCCTATTTCTGAATATATTAATCTAGATGGTAAGAAGAAAGTAAAATTTGTTAAACAGATCCATGAGAAGGCAAGGCTCAACATTGAACGGAGGACAGAACAGTATGTGAAACAAGCCAACAAGGGTCGTCGACAAGCTGTTTTTGAACCTGGAGACTAGGTTTGGGTTCACATGCGCAAAGAGCGGTTTCCTGTGCAGCATCGATCTAAATTACTTCCTAGAGGCGATGGACCATTCCAAATTCTTAAGCGCATCAATGATAATGCCTACAAGTTAGATTTGCCATGTGAGTATCAAGTAAGTGCTACTTTTAATGTTACTGATCTGAGTCCTTTTGATGTAGGCGGCGATTTGAGGACAAATCCTTTTCAAGAGGAGGGGAATGATGAGAGCCATGATGGGAGTCAAGCTAGAAGATGGAATGTGGATCCTCTTGAAGTGCCACCTGGACCGATCACAAGAACTCGAGCAAAACTATTCAAGGAAGAACTTAACGGGCCGATAAAGGATATCCAAGAAGCCGGAAAAGAGTGGAGCAACCATGAGAATGACCTTGCATTTGTACAAGTCATTCAAGGAGATCAAAACATAGGAGATCAAAGCCGTCGGCTTTGACAACGCTAGCTTAAATGCTACCGGCGTTGCAATTAGAGCGCGATAGAGGGACTACGCCAGCCTACTACGCCGCTGGCTTTCATTGCATGTTTGTTATTTTTCCACGACTTTATTATGTTGTATCGTTTTGGGCTTTTGTTTTTACGAGTTGTAAACCCTAATATAAGCTACTAAGGTTGGAAAACAGAACATAGAAGATACATACAACATTAAATAACACAATTTGAGAGAATTCCTCTCTTGGTTCTCCAAAGAACTTTTCTTGAACTTATCGATTTCTTCCATGGCGTTCACCCCGACTTATCAATCGGTCTTTCATCCCGATTGTGGCATCAACAGAATATACTAAGGTTCTTGCCTCACCTATAGGCAACGAGTCGTAATTCCACTTAATTGTTTTGGCATCTTGGGTTGCAATTCCAAAAGTATTGGTATAGGGTTTCGTCACACGTAGGCGTGGTTCATATCACAACACACTTCACACCACGTCACCAACACATCTTAACAACACTACAACCCACGTCCACTTAACACAACAACACAACCACACCTCATACATAACTCCCACGATCTACTTACACAACCTTAAACCATACACCACGATTTCACACACTCACTCCCATGGTGTAACACAACTATGCAACATACACACCATGGTCTCACTCACACACCTACGGTGTAACACACAATTAATACAACACACCTACATGGTTCACCTACACACTTCCACGTCCACTTACACACCACAGCAACGTAAAGGCAAATGGAAGCAAATATGGACACTTCTCCAAATGGCAAGCAATTAATTCCAACTAAGCAAAATGTATTTAAAGTATCAATACAAAATAACTTCCACACTTTAATGTTTGCTTTTGAAATTCAAAACTTAACCACTACAACACCCTTCACTCATAGCACATACACCACTTACAATCTACGATGCAGCAACCTTTCACAATAACACAATAAATACACCACATTGCACCCTTCACCACACACACACACACTCACAATGTAGCACACACACACTTTACCCCTCTCCCAATCACGACACAACAACATAAATGCAACTCTTAATGATGCTTCTCCACAAATGGTAAGAAATAATTCAAAAATATTCAAATTGCATTCAATCAATTCTACACAATAACTCTTCAAACTTAATGTTTGTTTTGAATTCAAATAATTTCTAAATCCTCCATGCAAAAGAAAATATGGAAAATGAAATTCACACTCCTTCAATTCCAAAACAACTTTCAAGAATTCACTTCTCTTTTGTCACAAATAATGTCTCTCCAATTCCGAAACACACACAAGGAAATACACTTCCCCTTCTCCTCATGGTAAGATAAAGATCACAAGGAATATAAGATCTCCACTTCCACTTCAACAATCAACAAATATAACACAACAAAATCAAAATTAAGTACTTCAATTTCACTTCAACAATTAAGATCAAGAAGTAAAATTCAAGAACCCTAATTTTTTTTTTTCAATTGAAGTTCACACAAACCCTACTCCACAACCTTTGCTCTGATACCAAAAAGGATGATGTGCCTCACTAATTGGATAGCAAACACATCAATCAAGTGGCGTGAACAACCAATTCCAACAATTAAATGGCGTGAACACCAACTTAACAATTGAACCCCAATCCACGAGTTTAACACTAAATTGATGTCAAGAACAAACAATTGTATAAACTTCAATGGAAAACAATGGAAATGAACTAGAATTCAACTCAATTTTGAAATGATTCAAATCTAGAAATGAAGAACCCTAATTCACGTGACAAGGACAAATAACCAACAAATTGTACTTAAATATTACTCACTAAACACAATTTGTAAAAAAGAAACAACAAGAGTAAGATTGATACTACTCACAATCCACTCTAGTTGGTTCTCGCCATAATTTCACTTAAAAATTGATAAAAGATCTATTGCAATGGAAGGAAACCCCTCACAGCAACAAAGTGTTTTGGTTTCTAAAATTTTCAAAAACCCTAGTTAACAAGTATTTATACTTTCTCCAATTAGGTAAAAATAACACAAAAATTACAAGGATGCCACTTAAGTGGCTGGTTCCAAAATAAAAAAAAAAAAAATACAAGTACAAAATAGTCTTCAAGTGGCTGGTTCTTCACTTCAATTGAACATATTGTGGACCGGTTTTTCTTTGATTTATGTAGGTCCATGAATAACCCAAAAACTGAGCTTTAGCAAGTTTATCCACTGTCTTGTAAAAACCGACAAGTGTACTTGTTGGAATGAACAACACTTATGTAATAGAAAAGAAGATACTAAACAAATATTCTCGGGGTTTGATTGTTCAAAGAGGACCCTCATCGCCAAATTTTGTAATCCCTTGGCTCTTGCTCTAGTGATAGGTCTTATAGGAATTTGATTCCTATCAAGTAGTGTGTTCTTCCCATGTACTTTTACATGATTGCTTGCGCGACTACTCCAAAATGATCTACATTGTTCTATTCTACATGGCATTAGACATGGTCGTGTTCTTCACTATGTTATGCTTTCTAATCTTGTAAAATTGATTTTTTTTGTCTCAAAATTCATGAAATTCTTTTATTAAATCATAAATTACATTTTAAATCTCTTAAATCAAAATAAAGTGTGACTAAGTGCAATATCCATCCAAAATGATAAACAAAAGACTATTATAAATATTACACTTAACAAGTACTTTATAACATTTATCAAATTCTCCTACACTTAAGTTTTTGCTTATCCTCAAGCAAAGATAAACTTTTAAAGATCAAGTACAACTTTTTTTTCCTTATACTTAACCAATTACCTTACATAATAATCATTAAATTCACACTTGAATAAATTGCATTCATAATAAAATTATTTATTTTTTAACATCATTTTTACCCAATCGTATTTAATGTACTGTAAATACTAAAATTAGAGTTCAAAAGTTAATCTATACAATACCAAAGTTTATCATGCCATTCGAACAAAAATTTATAAACCCAAAACCATATGAAACATTATCTAATCAAGAAGAAAGTTTTCAAAATTTTGTCCACTTAGCTAAGGTATATACTTCCCCTTTTCCATCCCTTTGTGTACCATGACGTCCAACAAAAATTTTTCTCCATCCATCCCTTGAAAATCCTTCCTTAATTTTTATAATTACTAGGAGATTTTTTTATTTAGCAGCATGGAGCAATTTCATCAGTCAGTAAGTCTTAGACTAGATGATCTTAGGCTACTAGGTTTTAAAATACTCCTTTGAACCTCCATTATTTATTTTATGGGAAGAACCTTCAAAAGACAAATTTTGTTAGTTTAGTTATTCGATATCATAGTACTCGTAAGAACTTCTAAGAGATAGGTATATATTAAAGTAAGTTTCAAAACTCAAAATCCCAATCCTTGATTAGTAGTATCATTCTAATCTAGAGTTTTTAAATTCTAAGCCTAAATAACATATAACTTTGATTTACAAAGATTTCACAATTCAACTTTAATCAAGTTTTCTAAGTTCACTAATGAAAAGGTAAAAATCTATCAAGGGATTAAAAAAAAATTCCAATAATCCACCAAATTATGAATGCAATTTATTTATTTAGTATTACTAAGAGTGATAAATTATCCTATAGTAATTTCATGGTAAAATTTTAAGGCTTTTTATATTATACCTCTCCCCCACCCTTAAAATTGTACATTGTCCTCAATATACAAAATAAGCAAAAAAGATAAAAATAAATAAATTAAAACTTATGGGAAAGGAAATAAATAAACTAATACTTCCCTGGTTTAATTAGTTCAATTATATCTTCAGTCAATTTTTCAGCCGATAAGTACAGTATCCCTGCAAAATAAGAAGATAAAAAAATATTAAAAGCATAAAATAAAATAAAAGAGAATAAAACTAAACTAAAACAAACTAAATAAAATGAAACAAAAGAAAATTAAACTAATTAAAGCTTGGGTTTCCTCCCAAGAAGTTCTTTTGGTTAACGTTGTTAGCTCGACATACTATACACTCACTAATTAAGGGGGCTGAAGATTGAATTTCTCAAATTTATCTTGTTTAAACCCCTCTAAACAATCTTCGTACTTTTCATGAGACATAATTCCACGGGATTTACATGAATGTATTCCTGTACACAAATAGCAACAAATAAATCAATTGTGTCAAAAAAAAAATAACAAGCATTATCATTCTCAAGGGAGTGTCACATTGCATCAGAAACTTTAAAAACTAATTCTTTCTTACAAATTCTAAGAATTAATTTTACTATCTCCTACATCAACAATTGCTCTTGATGTGGCCAAAAGGGTCAACCTAGGATTAATAGCACTTCTATATCCTCATTTATATCAAGAATGAAAAAATCTACTAAAAAGATAAAAGTGTCTGCCTTCACCAGCACATCTTCAATTATGCCTCCAAGAAATTTACAAACCTATCAGCAAGTTACAAACTCATTTTAGTTGGCCTAGGTTCTCCCAGTCCTAGTCTTTTAAATAATTTATAAGGCATTAAATTTATACTAGCTCCTAAATCAGCTAAAACGTTTTCTATTGCTAAGTCACCAATCAAACAAGGCAAAGTAAAACTTCTTGGATCTTTTAATTTTCTTAGTAAATTTTTTTGTAGGATTACCAAATTGTAGTGCCCCAAAACTTGAGACATCACAGCCTATTGCATGTCACTACTACATACCAACACACTATGGTTCTAAATCTCTATACAAATTTAAGCCTGTTCATTTCCATGTTACATCCATACTAATATTACTTCAATAAATGAAATGAATGACTCTCAGGTGAGTGATATGCCTTAATTTGACTAAAGCATATAAATACAAACAATTGAAACAACTTCAATCAAATCCGGACAACAACCCTCCAAATGGCATGAACCCTAAGCCCTTTTAGAATCCAATTTGTAAATCAAACAACCTTAACACCAAATGATGATGTGCTCAATTGGATTTAAGCACGCAACACAATATCAAATGTAAATCCAATCACCAACAACACTAAAAATTGGTGTGAACTTCTTATACAATAAGCTTCCACGCAAATGAAGAATGGCAATTAACAAAACAATATAGGATACAATTCCACTAAATTGTAAACAATATAATGATGGAAATTGACCTTACAATTGATGTGAAAATCAAGAACTAAATGAACTAATCCTAGCCAAGACTAGATATTACACACTAGCATGAAAAGGAAATCAACAGAGGAAATGATATGACTGACAATTCCTTTAGTCGCTACTCGCCACAATTCCTTAAAGAAATTGATAAGACTCTTATGAAAATTGGGATGAACCCTAACTCTCACAAACATTTGGGCAGCAAAATGTGAATATTCTCTCTTCCTCTAAACCCTACTTAAACAAGTAATTATACTTGCTCCCTTTAGGGTTAAAATAGCTAAACAATTACAACTATGCCACTAAAGGGTGGCCGGTCCTAAAACACAAAATACAACCAAATAAAATGTCCTTAAAAGCTTACAAAATAAATGGTTCAAAGAAATAAATTACAAGTAAAAAAGATAATAATCTTCAAAGAGCCGGTTCGTCGAGTCAATGTTAATCACGACGGGCCATTGGATGTGAATCCGATGATGTCCCTAATTTGACCAACAGTGAAGTTCATATGGCATCCCGTGAAGAATGATCGTTGTACCTGCTAGATTATCATTCAAACTTTTATTAGATAAAGAAAAATATGTATGCACACAAGTGATTTGGATCATCATCCAAATCAAGTTCCTTGTCCATCAAGATCATTGGGTAGATTCCCATTAGTGAGTCCTTCCAATCATCAATACTTAATTCAATTACATAAAACCTCAATCCAAAAATCCAAGATAATGTCTATCAACATATAATAATTAACATAGTAAAAGTTCTAATGATTATTTCCATATCTTTGAATCAATAACCTGGAATTCTATTAGACATTCATCAATGATTTTTATACTATTCTTCATTGACATAATAACAGTGTTCTCTCCCATATTCATCTACATAATATCCCACTAAATTCTCATTCTCATCATAGTCCAAATTTCATCATTATCACTAGAAGCTAAAAAAATAAAAAGGGATGAGCCTAAGCCCAATATGTGATTACTACATAGACATGTGCATGCTATACAACCAACAATACCAACATGCATAAATGCAACAATTATACATATCAAGTCATCAAATTATTTATCTTCAATTAATTAACATATAACATAGAAATACCCATGACCCCGATTTACATACCATATTCACATATATATAACCCTAAATGGGAACTATCACTACAAGCCCCATTTAACCATAATCTACCTTAGATCATTTCGATACATGGCTCCACTAGGGATAACGCAGCATGCCAATCATCGAGGTGCCTCCCAAGGATCTACCACTACGAGCCCCTAAGCTAAGCTAAACAAAAGCAACATACACATTTAACTCCAACATTCAATTAAATTCATTATTCAACTATGCTAACAATCACAACCAATAGAACAAGGTAAGCACGTACCTGAAGAAGTGTTCCTACTATAGTCTCTTACATCGCTAGGAAAGGAATATAGACTTGTTCAAGTATAAAGAACTAAACTTGGTTCTGTTCTACAATTAATCTAAATTTACTAATTAATTAGGTATATTCTAATTGTATAATTCCCTTCCTTGTAGTCTTATTGTGCATATATCTTAGCTTAGAATCATGGAAATACAAAATAAAATTAAGGTATGAGTGTTCCAAGGCTACACGATCGTGTGAGAGGCTGTGCAAAGGAACACAGGCTAGAGCATGGTTGTACTAGTAATCATATATCTTTCTATGTGATCTCATTATTTTAGCAAACTTAAGTACACAGTCGTGTATCCAACCGTGTACCTTTCTATGTAAAATTGCCATTTCAGCACACCCAGGTACACGATCATATATATAACCATGTACCTTTTTATAGATTTTTGCAATTTTGACACGCCCAACTACACAAGCGTATCTTTTATCCATGTACCTTTCTATATACACTCATGTTTCTACATGGGTAGGTATATGGGCATGTATCTGATAGGAATCATATACCCATAGGACCCATCACTAGGGTAAAATCCAAAGGATTACAAAATTTGGCGATGAAAGTCCTCTTTGAACAATTAGACCCGAAAAGAGTTACCCGTTCTTGAAAAGAGTTTCGCATGCTTCCTTTACATTTCTTCTTCTAACTCTTACATCGCTTCACATTCTGTTTGATTTTTCCATTGTACGTTGATATAGGGAATTACTCTTCTTCTTAACACTTGCTCTTTAGTGTCAACAATCCTTATAGGTCCTTCAATAGAAGATAAATTTTATTATACATTTAAATGCTCTAAAGCCACTATTTGGTTTGGATTTAGTATGAACTTTCTTAACATTAATATATGAAACACATCATATACCCTAGCCAGACTTAGTGGTAGAGCCAACTTGTGAGCAACAATACTAACTCTTTCTAGAATCTCAAATGGACCTACATATCTTGGATTTAGCTCTCCTTTTTGGACCAAATTTGATTACCCCTTTAGTTAGAGATACCTTTAATAGAACCTTACCTGAAATTCTAAGAGGCATTGCCATTTGTTAGCATACTTTTTTCTAGTGACTTTAGGTTGAAAGAATCCACTGCCTTATCACCCTCACTTTGTCTACAGCTTCCTACATTATCTTTGGCCCCATTATCTATCTTTCACCAACTTCATCCCAATATAAGGGAGATCTATACTTCTTGCCATATAGTGTTTCATATGGAGCCATCTTAACGGTAGCTTAATAGCTTTTGTTGTATGAAAATTCCACCAAGGATAAGTGATCACTTTAATTACTCCCATAATCTAAAGCTCATGCTCACAATAGGTCTATCAGAAGTTATAGTGGTTGACACACCATGTAATTTAACAATCTCTTTAATGTATAGTTGAGAAAGTTTCTCTAATCTGTAACCTACCTTAATTGGCAAGAAATGGGCCCAGATTGCATCATGTTTCTCCTTGGTTCTCAAAGAGCTATAGCAAAGTCTATAGTTACATGTTCCTACTTCCATTCAAGTATAGGAAGTAGTTGTAACTCACCAGCTAGTCTTTAAAGTTCAATTCTGATTTGCTAGCATGTCATGTGTCTAGATACGAATTCTGCTATCCTCCGTTTCATATTTTTCTACCAATAATAATTCTTTAGATCTCTATACATCTTGGTGCTTCAAAGATGTACCATATATCCTAAATAATGGGCTTCTTTCATAATCTCCTTCTTCAATTCCATCTCATCTAGAACACACCATCTAATGCCATATTTAACTACACCTTCAGCATCCACATTAAATTCAATTGTTTCACCTTGTTTTATTTTACTCCTGATCTTTTGAATTTCAAGATCTCCAATTCATGCTATCTTGATTTTATTAAAAAGACTTGGTTGAATACAAAGCATAGCCAACCTAGCTCCCACTTCATGTATCACCATCTCTAGTTCTAACCTATGCTTGTCCTCCAATATCTATCTTTGAGATGTGATAAAAGCAGCTATGTTAATTTGTTTCTCCCACTAAGGGCATCTGCTATAACATTAACCTTCCTAGGGTGGCAATGAATCTCTACATCATATTCATTTATCAATTCCAACTACCTTCTCTACTTCATATTCAAATCCTTCTAAGTGAATAAGTATTTTAGGCTCTTGTGGTCCATGAAAATTTTGCACTTCTCATCATACAAGTAATGTCTCCATAGTTTCAACACTAAGATCACAGCTACTAACTCTAGGTCATGTGTAAGGTAGTTCCTCTCATATGGTTTTAGCTAGTGAGAGGCATATGCAATGACGCTCCCATTCTGCATAAGCACACATCCTAAGCCTTGAGTTAGTGCATCAATGTATACTTCAAATTCTTCTCCTATTTTTGGTAGAGTTAACACTAGAGCTGTTACTAACTTTTCTTTTAGTGTTGTGAAGCTATTTTTACATTCATCACTCCACACAAATTTAGCCTTCTTCTTTGTTAATTGTGTCAAGGGAGTTGCTAACCGAGAAAATATTTCCACAAAGCGTCTGTAATAGCCAGCTAATCCTAGAAAGCTTATGACCTTTGTCATAGTTCTTGGTTTAAGCTAGTCACTCACTACCTCTGCCTTCTTAGGATCTACTAATATGCCATCTTTATTTACTACATGTCCCAAGAAGAATACCCATTCCAACCATAACTTACATTTGCTGAATTTGGCATATAATTTCTCTTCCTATAGTCTTTCCAATACTATCCTCAAATGGGTCTCTTGTTCTTCATTGCTCATGGAGTAGATAGGAATATCATCTATGAATACCACTACAAACTGATCTAGCAAATCTCTAAGCACTCTATTCATCAAATCCATGAAGGCAGTTAAAGCATTTGTTAGTGTAAAAGGCATTACTAGGAATTCGTAATGCCTATACTGAGTCCTAAAAGCCATCTTTTGTATATCTTCTTCCTTAATTCTTAACTAATAATACCTCGATCTCAAGTCAACTTTGGAGAAGACCTAAGCTCCCTATAATTGGTCAAATAGGTCATCAATTATAAGGCGGGAGTACTTATTCTTGATTGTGACTCAATTTAGCTCCTTGTAGTCGATGCATAACCTCGTGCTCCCATCCTTCTTCTTAACAAACAATACTAGAGCACCCTATGGAGAGACAATTGGTCTAATAAACCCATTGTCTTGCAACTCTTGAAGTTGAGTCTTTAACTCAGATAATTCAATGGGTGCCATTCTATAAGGCGCTTTAGATATTGGTGCCATTCCCAATACCAAATCAATGCAGAATTCTGTCTTTTTGACTAGCCGTAAGCCTGGTAAATTTTTTAGAAAGACATCTACATAATCTTTAACTACATATACGTCTTCTAACTTCATAATTTCTCTAGTCTCCATTGACAATGCTAATATCTTACCCTTATCCCATAGCTCATATGTAGGAAGAGTTGTCTCTATGCTTCTAACTTAAGTACAATTGGATCTTCATCAAGGAAGTTAAAACCACTAGATTACAACAATCTATAGTGGCATAGTACATAGACAACCAATTTACCCCTAAGATCAAATCAAATTCAGTCATCTCTAAAACAAATAATCCTGGTGGCATTTTCTTTCCTTGTATTACAATTTCCACATCCTTATATATCTCTAATCTTCTTGCTCTAAAAGAAGTATTTACAATCATAGCATCACTCAACAGTACAAGTTTTAATTCACATAGATGCATGAATACAAGTGATATGCATAAATGTGTTGCACCTATATCAAATAACACATAAGCAATATTTAAATTAATAAGTAATGTACCTACAATATTATCTTGATTTGGAGTATCCTGTTGTTGCTATTGTTGTAATGCAAATACTTAACCAAGTGCTCTCTATCTTGGTCTAGAGCATTGAAGCCTACCTATTGGTCCTCTAGGTGCAAGTCTTACTAGCTATTGTGTTGGGAACTATTAAGGTACTACAGCCGTCTAATTCTAGGTTATACCACACTCAATGATCTATGTCCCCTCTACTTACAAGTGTAGTAGAAAGTTTAAGGGATGGACTTCTCTATATAATTTCTACTAGGATATCCTATCTTACCACAGGTGAAACATGCCCCTTCAAGCCAATGACATTGATGTAACTCATGTGCCCCCAAACACCTAGGACATCTCCTTCCTAGTCCTACTTGTGGTGGTAGAGGTAGTGCTAGAGTTTTTAGCCTAATCTAAGGAGGTTTAGGCATAAAAGCCATAGGTCTAGCCTGATATATTAGAGGCCTTTTTCCTTTATAAGCATATGGCACACTAGAGGCAGGTCTCTTTTCCAAGGCAATCCTTACCCTACGAGATAGCTAATCCTCAGCTCTCTTTCTACTCTACTCTAGGCACTTTACTTTATCAACTACCTTTGTATAAGTAGTGAACCGAATGACCCCTACTTCATGCTGGAGGTTTAGCTCTAAGCCTCTAACAAATCTCTTTACCCTAACGGCATCATCAATTCTAACTGCTTCAAGTAAGAACTTGATCAAGCGGTTCAGCTCTACTTCATAGGCCTCTATGGTCCGATTGCCATGCTGGCAATTGTAGTATTCAGCCTCCATCTTATTCTTAATACTACTAAGAAAGTACTTCTCATAAAACAGCTCTTTAAATCTCTGCCATTGAATAAGAGCTATTATTAACCTTAACTTACTAGTCCACCGGCCAACAGTCGATCCCTTCAGCATAAAAGTTACAAATTTCACCTTCCTATCATCGAGCACCATGAAGGCCTTAAAGGTCTTCTCAATTTCAATGATCTAATGTTTAGCTGCTAGTGGATCATCAACTTATGCATAAAACTTCTTCACTAGCTGGACAAATTTGTCCAGTCCACATGGCTCTTCTCTATGCTTGACAAGTCTCATAGCTTATTGTTGCTGCTATACTAACATCCCCACTAAAGCATTGACAGTCTCTAGCAGTTAAGTAATTGTGACATTAGCTTGATTTGGGGCTCCCTACTGAGGTGGTCCTTGAGGATACCTTTTGTTTGGAGCATCTTCACCCTGTCTAACACCGAATGAGCCCTACCTGATGTTCCTTCTAGGGGGCATTCTTTTTTAGATGAGACAACAAAATGGTTTCAAAAGTTAAAGTTAGTCTGGGGAGTTAGTGATAGTATATATCCATGTATACATATGTCTACACATATATACATGTATATACATAAATAAAACAGGAATTTAAAGAAAAGTACAATTATATAAAATAATTGAAGTAAAATAAAACAAAAAACCATCTCGTAATTTACCCACTCTTTATTTCTTGTTTTTTTTTAAATTAAGTACTTAATTCTTCTAATGATCTCAACTTACTTTCTACTTATTGAAACCTATACTTATTGATCATCACTTAATTCTAAAGATCATCAAACCTAAGCTCCATAGATTACAAACCTATTTTCTATTGATCAAAACCACAACTCTGATACCACCTAAGCTATAACACCCTAGAACCTAGGACATCATAACTCGCCATACATCGCTACTATATAGTGACATGCTAAGGCTCTAAATCTCCATACAAATTTAAACCTATTCATCTCCATGTTACATTTATACTAATATTACATCAACATATAATAATTAACAAAGTAAAAGGTCTAATGATTATTTCCATATCCTCAAATCAGTAACATAAAATTCTATGGGAGATTCATCAATGATTTTTGTACTATTCTTCATCAAAATAATAATAGTGTTCTCTTCCATATTCATTCACATAAAGTCCCACTAAATTCTCATTCTCATCATAGTCAATGTGTTCATCATTCTCGCCTGCAACTAAAAAATAAAAAAGGATGAGCATAAGCCCAATACGTGAGTACCACACAAACATGCACGTGCCACACAATCAACAATATCCACATGCATAAATGCAATAGTTATACATATCAAGTTATTAAATTATTATCTTCAATTAATCAACATACAACATAGGGGTACTCATGATACTGATTCACATACAGAATTTACATAGATATCACCCTAAATGGGAATTGCCACTGTAGGCCCCACCTAATCCTAGTCTACCCTAAATCATTTCGTTACATTACTCCAATAGGGAAAACGCGACATATCGATCATCGAGATTCCCCCTAAAGATCTACCACTACGAGCCCCTAAGCCGAGCCAAACACAAGCAACATACACATTTAACTCTAACATTCAATTAAACTCATTATGCAACTACACTAACCATCATAACCAGTAGAATAAGGAAAACATGTAATTGAAGAAGTGCTCCTACTGTAGTCTCTTGTATCATTGGGAAAGGAATATAGACCTGCTTAAGTATAAAGAACTAAACTTAGTTTTATTCTACAATTAATCTAAATTTACTAATTGATTAGGTATATTCTAATTTTATAATCGCTTCCTTGGGGTCTTATCTTACATATATCTTAGTTTAGAATAATGGAAATACAAAGTAGGATTAAGGTATAAGTATTCCATGGCAATACGGTCATGTGAGAGGCCATACAGAGGAATAAAGGCTAGAGCACAATCGTGTTAGTGGCCGTATATCTTTCTATGTGATCTCATCATTTCAGCATGCTTAAATACACGGTCGTATATCAACTATGTACTTTTCTATGTAAAATTGCCATTTCAACACGCTTAAGTACACGGTCGTATATCTAGCCATATACCTTTCTATGGATTTTTGTAATTTTGACACACCCAACTACATGAGCATGTCTTTCGTCCTTGTACCTTTCAATACACACTTGTGTTTCTAAACAGGCAGGTACATAAGCATACATTTGACCATGTACACACTATTCGTCATAAACCCTTATTCCCTTTTCTCCAAATTCATTCCTAAGCCTAAATTTTATGATTCTAAGCTTAATCGATCAAAGTATCTACTAATTATAATGCATAATTAGAGTCTTATGTACTTACTTGGTTTGATTTTATCATCGGAATCTTTCAAGTGCTCGATCTTGCACTTAATCCATCTCGTTCTTCGTTTTGATTTTTATTAATACATGACTAATAAATCTTAGATTCATAATTCATCATCAGAACTAAATGGATTGACGATTTAAATTCTTACCAAATACAAAAGGGGTTAATCTCGTTGTGATCCTTCAAGTCACTTATGGGTCTCTAGAGTTTTTCTTAGGTTGTAACTGTGCAAATGAGGGAAAGGAAGGAAACACTAGGTTAAGTAGGCTTATATATCCTAGTTGGGGAAAGACCTAATCACCCCTATCTGATACGAACCACGCCAACTCGTGACGAAACCCAATACCAATACGTTCGGAAATTCGTTGCCTAAGACGCCCAAACACCTAAAGTGGAAAACCGCGACCCGTTGTCTATAAGCGAGTGATGTGCCTAATCACTCTTAAAAGCACATCCAAAAGACTTAAGAAAAGATATCTCAAGTCTAGGCAAAATCGGATCCAAAAATGGTACTTTTCAAATGAAACCTAATGATGAAATGATGAAATTCAAACAACTAATGATATAATCTGAATACCACAATGGAAATGGCTTCTAACAACACTCTAATTTCATATAATCCACACAAATGAAGCCTCAATTTGACAAAGAAAACCGTAAAGTAAGATTCCTTTTCTAAATGGTGAAATTCACGTTTTCAAGGAAACTTTTCAATGATGATCCAAATCAAATGATAAGTACTTCAAATAATCACAAGAATTCGTGTACCATAAGATGTAAATCTGACCAAGAACTATCTCTAATCAACCCTAGATACAACACACTAGAGAAGAAAAGAAATCACAACAAAATGAAATTGATATAACTCACAATTTCAAGATGTTGCACTCGCCACAATTTCAAGTCTTGGAATTGAAATTGATAAGAGTTGGAACCAAGGTATGAACCCTAATTCACACGTGAAAAGAGGTGTATGTTCTGCCAAAATAAGCTCCCCTAAACCCTCTCTTAAGCAAGTATTTATACTTGCTACTTCTAGGGTTAAAAAAGTGCTCAAAATTACAAGTTTGCCACTTTTAAGGTGGCTAACCCTAAATGAAAGTTACAAAGAAATAAAAGTGTCCCAAAACCAAAATACAACTAAAATAGTTCATAAAATGAAAAATACATAAAAGAAATGCTCTTCATGATGCCGGTCTTCTATAGGATCCATCGGCCCAACTCATCGCCGGTTCAGGTCGGTCCATGGATAACCCACAAGCTGAGTTTAAGTGAGTTTGTCCATTGCCCTGTAAAGCATGATAAGTATTCCTGTTGGAATATAAAATACATGAATAAGATAAAAGAGGTTAGTATATAAATAATTCCGGGGTCGATTTGCTCAAAATAGGTCCTCATCGCCAAGATTCGAAATCCTTTAGTTATTGCCCTACTGATAAGTCTTGTCGGATTTTGATTCCTATCATCTCCTCGGGCCTCAAAAAGATTTGTCCTCAAATCTGGAAAATCGAATGCAGTAGAGACTCTATTTTCTAAAAGCAATCCATCTGAAGAAGTATCTTTGCAGAATCCCAATATCTGGAATAGCATAGTAGGTGATTGTTTTCTCTCCTCCATTTCTAGGATGTATCTCAACTGCAACACAAACATGGACTCATTATCTACTGATGTCTCCCCTGTCTCAATCCATTCCATCGAGTTTGTTTCCTCTTTTTCCAACTCATCTATATGATGCTGATCCTCAAGGTCTTCTAATGGTTGGCCCAACTGCTCATTACCCTTTAAAACCTCTGAAGGTGAACATAACTGTCCCTGAACAGTCTGGCTCTCTAATGATTGACCCATCTGACTCTGTTCCATCAACAATACCTTTTTCCCCTCAGAGACGTTATTTTGAATCAAAGCCTTCTTAGCCTCTGATGGTTGATTAATCTGTTGCTGGACATTATGGACCTCTGAAGGTGGCATAAGATTCAGAATAATTCGCTTGCCGTCCTTTTGAAACATATATGTATTTCTGAAGCCATCATGTAAGACCCTCCTGTCATATAACCAAGGTCTGCCAAGCAAAATATGAGATGCACACATGGGCAAGATATCACACTCAATTTCATCACAATACTTTTGCCCTACACTGAAGGGTACCCTAGCTCTTTAGGTAACATACAAACTCCCTTGTTCATTAAGCCAATGTAGTTTGTAAGGTTTAGGATGTGGAATAGTTGAAAGCTTTAGCTTCGATACCAACGATGCAGCTACTACATTAGTACAACTACCACCATCTATTATTAGGACACACAAATTTCCTTGTATCCTACAAGAAGTGTGGAACAAATTTTCCCTTTGTTCTTCCTCCTTACTAGCAAGTGTACTTAATGAACGTCGCAATACATTAGCATATTGAAGCATTTCACTAGACATTGTGAAATTCAACTCAATCAACACGTGTACAATATTCCCTACTCCTTTTAAGATCACGGTGCAACAATTTTCAATTTCCACAAGTTCACTCCACGGCAACACAAAAGTAACAACTACAATTAATATGTAACACTTCCACGGCAACAACCAAGGGAATAATGAATACAAGTAATCTTCAACTTCTACGCCAAATAATGAAGACAAGAGATTAATAAGTAGCTTTCCAAAATGAATTCCGAATCCCAATATAGGCAGCAACTTACAATTTGAATTTCAAATAACTTCACTTATTGCAAGCCTTCCTCAATTGGTAACAATGAATTCAAATTCAAATAGCAATCATTAACTCCCACAACTTAATTGCATATGATTTGAATTCAAATAATTCCTTACTAACCAAACTTAATGTAATCTGCAAATTTAACTTCACAAATTCAGAATTACACAGGGGAATTCAAACAACAAACCTCACAACTCCACACGCCACAAGCTACTACACGGCAACAATTGGTAAGTTTCACAATTTCAAAACAATTTGCTAAAGTAACTTCACTTTGTACTTCTGCCTTCCACGTGAATTAGTGTCCACAAAGTGATATAATAACCTTCCCAAATCAACTCCAACAATCAGCAAATCAAATCCCAATCCAAAGCAATTTCGCAATCTCAAACTACAACAACAACAACAACTACACAATTGCGTTTTTTCCACTTGATCAACCCTAATTGTTGATCACTTCCACGAAATTGAATACAACCAATTCCCTTCTCTCAACAAGAGCTCTGATACCAAAAAGATGATGTGCCTAATCACTCTTAAAAGCACATCCAAAAGACTTAAGAAAAGATATCTCAAGTCTAGGCAAAATCGGATCCAAAAATGGTACTTTTCAAATGAAACCTAATGATGAAATGATGAAATTCAAACAACTAATGATATAATCTGAATACCACAATGGAAATGGCTTCTAACAACACTCTAATTTCATATAATCCACACAAATGAAGCCTCAATTTGACAAAGAAAACCGTAAAGTAAGATTCCTTTTCTAAATGGTGAAATTCACGTTTTCAAGGAAACTTTTCAATGATGATCCAAATCAAATGATAAGTACTTCAAATAATCACAAGAATTCGTGTACCATAAGATGTAAATCTGACCAAGAACTATCTCTAATCAACCCTAGATACAACACACTAGAGAAGAAAAGAAATCACAACAAAATGAAATTGATATAACTCACAATTTCAAGATGTTGCACTCGCCACAATTTCAAGTCTTGGAATTGAAATTGATAAGAGTTGGAACCAAGGTATGAACCCTAATTCACACGTGAAAAGAGGTGTATGTTCTGCCAAAATAAGCTCCCCTAAACCCTCTCTTAAGCAAGTATTTATACTTGCTACTTCTAGGGTTAAAAAAGTGCTCAAAATTACAAGTTTGCCACTTTTAAGGTGGCTAACCCTAAATGAAAGTTACAAAGAAATAAAAGTGTCCCAAAACCAAAATACAACTAAAATAGTTCATAAAATGAAAAATACATAAAAGAAATGCTCTTCATGATGCCGGTCTTCTATAGGATCCATCGGCCCAACTCATCGCCGGTTCAGGTCGGTCCATGGATAACCCACAAGCTGAGTTTAAGTGAGTTTGTCCATTGCCCTGTAAAGCATGATAAGTATTCCTGTTGGAATATAAAATACATGAATAAGATAAAAGAGGTTAGTATATAAATAATTCCGGGGTCGATTTGCTCAAAATAGGTCCTCATCGCCAAGATTCGAAATCCTTTAGTTATTGCCCTAATGATAAGTCTTGTCGGATTTTGATTTCTATCAGCGAGACAAGAACCTTGGTATAAAAGTGAAGACGCCACAATCGGGATGGAAAATCGATTGATAAGTCGGGATGAACGCCACGGAAATCAATCCGATAAGTTCGAATTAATTTCTTGAAGAACCAAGAGAGGTGCCTCTCAAAAGTGTTTAATGTTCAATGATGTCTTTTCTCTAATGTTCTAAACCCTAGGAGCTTTTATACTAGGGTTACAATTCATGTAAAAAACAAGTCCAAAACGACGTAGTTTAGTTAAGTGACATAAAAATGCGAAACAGAACAAGCTGGCCGACAGGGGATACACGGCCTGTGTACACGCCCGTGTACTTTGGCCGTGTACTTGTCTGTGCAACTTCTGGAAACATACACGCCCGTGTACTTTAGCCGTGTATCTTTCTGTGGATTTGCTTGACTCCATACACGGCCGTGCCTTTTAACCGTGTATCTAGCCGTGTATGATTCTAGGCAATCTTGAGAGTCCTACACGGCCGTGCCTTGAAAGTACACGCCCTCTTCAACTCGTGTCCAGTATAACTTGTACAAAAGCAAGGGTCTTCCAATGGTTGTTCCAATCCGTTCCAACTTCATGATTGCTCCAATCCTTTCCGGCTTCATGGACAACCTTTATCAACCCGTTAAGTGCTTCCTTGAATCGTTTTGCTCGATTTCTTATGATCGGTCCAGGTGGCACTTTAAGAGGATCCACGTTTCTTCTTCCGGCTTGGCTCTCATCCCGGATCTCATCATTCCCCTCCTCTTGAAAAGGATTTGTCCTCAAATCATTTACTGCATCAAATGGACTCAGATCAATAACATTAAACGTGACACTTACTGGATACTTACCTGGTAAATCTTTCTTGTATACTATATCATGGATGTACTCAAGAATTTGAATTGGTCCATCGCTTCTAGGAAGTAATTTAGATCTACGCTGTACGGGAATCTGCTCTTTGCGCATGTGAACCCAAATCCAATCTCCAGGTTCAGAAACAGCTTGTTGACAGTCCTTGTTGGCTTGTTTCACATACTGCTCAGTTCTTTGCTCAATGTTTATCCTTCTCACAACATCTATCTTAAAATCAACATCAAAACTCACAAACTTGTTAAGTTGCAATGGCAATAAATAAATAGTAACCAATGGATTAAAACCATACACAATCTCATATGGTGAACAATGAATAATGTTATTTAAAGCCCTATTACATGCAAACTCCGCAAATGGTAGGCAATCCTTCCAAGTCCTAATGTTCTTCTCTATGATTGCCCCTAACAATTGAATTAATGTCCTGTTAACCACATCAATTTGCCCATCAGTTTGTAGGTGACAGATAGTTGAAAACATCCATTTAGTTCCAAACTTTTCCCACAATACTCTCCAATAATGACTCGAAATCTTTACATCCCGATCACTAACAATGCTACTAGGTATACCATGCAGACGCAATACCTTTCTAAAGAACAATTTAACAATGTATATAGCATCATCAGTTTTATGACTAGGAATGAAATGAACTATTTTAAAAATCCTATCCACAATCACAAAATTAGAATCTCGACCATGCTTAGGCCTAGATAATCCTAACAAAAAATCTATGGAAATATTTATCCAAGGCTCATAAGGAATGACACTATACTCATATAACCAATCTAAGAAGTCATCTAAACACGGAATGGGATGATGATACTTTACCTTAGGGTTGTTAATGGCGCGGTAGTCAACACGCATCCTCCATATCCCATCCTTCTTAGGCACCAAAATCACAAGCACTGCACATTGACTCATGCTCTCCCTCACGTTCCCCTTCTCCATTAATTCTTCAACCTGCCTTTGGAGTTCCTTTGCTTCCTCCGGGGTGTTCCTGTAAGCTGGCTTGTTTGGAATCGATGCTTCAGGTACAATGTCAATCTGGTGCTCAATACCATGAACAGGTGGTAATCCTTTGGAATCTCCTCAAGAAAGACATCTTCAAAGTCCTGCACAAAAGACACAACCACACTAGGCAAAGAGTTAGATAATTCATTAGTAGTCAAACATGTTTCCTTAAAAACCAGAAACAACATAGGTTGCTTCATCACTAACGCTCTGCTCACTACACTCGCTCTTGCCACACAACTCTCCTTTTGCAAGGCTGCCCTCTCCATTTCACTCACCACCAAAGTTGATCCCCCTTCAACTTGGCCCCTCACACTCTTTCCAGCCTTCCTCTCCTTTTCCTTTTGATCTTGACTTTTATATTCCTTTTTCTTCTCATTGTCTTTTGCTCTCTCACTCTCACTCTGCTTTTCACTCACCTTGTGTTTTGCAAATGACTGTTGTAGCTGCAATTGGTCCTCATACACTTGTTTAGGTGTTAAAGGTTTAAGGTTAAAAGTTTTTCCTTGGTGAACAAGCGTATACTTGTTAGAAAAGCCATCATGAACAACCTTCCTATCAAATTGCCATGGCCTCCCCAACAACACATGACATGCTTGCATTGGCACTACATCACATAACACCTCATCCTCATACCTACCAATGCGAAACCCAATCAAGGCTTGCTTACTCACCTTAGTCTCACCACTATCATTCAACCACTGCAATTTATATGGACTAGGGTGTCTAACAGTTTTGAGCCCCAGCCTCTCAACAATAAAATTACTCACTACATTGGTGCAACTTCCCCCATCAATAATCAAACTACAAATGTGATCTCCTAGATAACATCTAGTATGAAATATATTCTCCCTTTGCACCTCCTCTTCTTCCTTCACCTGCACATTCAAAGCTCTCTTCACTACTGCCACTAGCCTTCCCATTGCAGGCTCCTCATCATCACTAGCATCCTCTAATGGTGGCATATCATCTTCTTCACTATCCCCCTCAGTCTCATACTCACCATCATCACGCAAAATCATCACACGCCTATTTGAACATTGACTAGCAATATGGCCTCTACCTTGACATTTAAAGCATCTAATGTCACGATTTCTAGAAGTAGAAGATTCAGGGTTACCTTGATTACCAGGAGTAGAACCCGCTTGCCTCAGCTCCCCTTTTGGTTTGGTAGGTAAAGGCTTTTCTTCCTTCTTCCATTGATTAGTCTTCCAAGTGGATGAACCATTACCCTGTTGAAATCGTGCACTACTACTACCCTTCAGCTTGTGCTGGTTCTCAACCTTTATAGCCATGTGAACCATATCCTCCAATTCTACATAATGCTGCAATTCAATCCACATTTTGGATTTCTCTATTCAACCCAGCAAGGAATCTAGCCATTGTAGCCTCTCTATCCTCTTCTACATTCGCCCTAATCATAGTGACTTCCATCTCCTTGAAGTACTCATCTACACTTCGGCTTCCCTGCCTCAGAGTTTGCAACTTTTGTGCAATTCACGATAGTAATACGCAGGTATAAACCGCTTTCTCATCACTCTTTTCATCTCCTCCCAAGACTCAATAGGTGGCTCGCCACTCCTTCTTCTATTCAACATTAATTGATCCCACCACACTATAGCATAATCTGAAAATTCAATGGCAACAAGTTTCACCTTCTTTCTCCCACTATAGTTGTGACAATCAAACACCATCTCCACCTTTTTCTCCCATTCTAAATACGCCTCGGGATCATTCTTCCCTTGGAAAGGAGGAATCTTCATCTTTATGCTACTCAATTGATCATCCTCTCTATTCCTATCTCCTCTATCTTCCCAATCTCTAGTCCCTCTATTCTGACCACTATAACCTCTATGACTCCCAACAGAAGGCTCATCAAAGTCATCACCCGACATTTCATCTCCACCCCTCCATACTCTCCTAGAACAACTCTCCCTCTTACGCCCTTGGAATACATTTGTGGATTGCTCTAGTCTTTGCTCTACCGTCTCATGAATTTGTTCCATTCCTTCTTGGAACATCCTCTTCATTTCTCCCCTCAACGCCTCAATTACTAACCTAGCATCAAACCTTCCCCTCTCACCTTCCGGAGAATGTTGTCTCGACATAGTTCCTGCAGAAAATATTAGTACAACACAAATATATATATGATCAAACCTCACGATACACTCCCTTACGTGTTTTGCTCAAATGATGATATCACACAGTCACTCATGTATTCTCACAAACAACATGATATCACTCACCAATTTCCTCTTCTCAATTCTCTTGCAACTAACCCGAACTACACAAATTTCCTTCCGTAGAATTCAAAACCAACTCTAGGGTTCGTAAAATTTTCCTCTATTTTTCTATCCGAATTTTTTTTTTGTCTCTGTTTTTTTTTTTTGCTTTTGATCACGTTTCTCTTTTCTTTTCTTTTCCCTTCTTTTTTTTTTTTTGGTCGTGATTTTTACTCTTTTTTTTTCTTTTTTTCTTTTTTTTTTTTTTTTACAATCGACTAATAAATACTACACTATCAAAAGACAATTAATATTGCGGAATTGAACACGATAATTGATATGAACGATTGGAGTTAGGGTTTTTGATATTACCTTCCTCAACCGAACTTGATGTTTTGACAAACCTAAGCTCTGATACCAAACTGATACGAACCACGCCAACTCGTGACGAAACCCAATACCAATACGTTCGGAAATTCGTTGCCTAAGACGCCCAAACACCTAAAGTGGAAAACCGCGACCCGTTGTCTATAAGCGAGACAAGAACCTTGGTATAAAAGTGAAGACGCCACAATCGGGATGGAAAACCGATTGATAAGTTGGGATGAATGCCACGGAAATCAATCCGATAAGTTCGAATTAAGTTCTTGAAGAACCAAGAGAGGTGCCTCTCAAAAGTGTTTAATGTTCAATGATGTCTTTTCTCTAATGTTCTAAACCCTAGGAGCTTTTATACTAGTGTTACAATTCGTGTAAAAAACAAGTCCAAAACGACGTAGTTTAGTTAAGTGACATAAAAACGCGAAACAGAACAAGCTGGCCGACAGGGGATACACGGCCTGTGTACACACCCGTGTACTTTGGCCGTGTACTTGTCTGTGCAACTTCTGGCAACATACACGCCCGTGTACTTTAGCCGTGTATCTTTCTGTGGATTTGCTTGACTCCATACACGGCCGTGCCTTTTAACCGTGTATCTAGCCATGTATGATTCTAGGCAATCTTGAGAGTCCTACACGGCCGTGCCTTAAAGTACACGCCCTCTTCAACCCGTGTCCAGTATAACTTGTACAAAAGCAAGGGTCTTCCAATGGTTGTTCCAATCCGTTCCAACTTCATGATTGCTCCAATCCTTTCCGGCTTCATGGACAACCTTTATCAACCCGTTAAGTGCTTCCTTGAATCGTTTTGCTCGATTTCTTATGATCGGTCCAGGTGGCACTTTAAGAGGATCCACGTTTCTTCTTCCGGCTTGGCTCTCATCCTGGATCTCATCACTATCTTTTTAACTTATTTATTTAATTAACCTTAGTCTTATATTATATTAATTATTATATATATATATATATGTGTGTGTGTGTGTGTGTGTGTGATAGGAATCAAAATCCTACAAGACCTATCACTAAGGCAAGAACCAAAGGACTTCAAAAATTGGCAATGAAGGTCCTCTTTGAACAAACCAAGCCCGGAAATATTTGTATACTAACCTCTTTTCTATTACTTATGTGTTGTGTATTCCAACATGCATACTTGTCGGGTTTTATAAGGCGATGGACAAACTCACTAAGACTCAACTTGTGGGTTATTCATGAACCGACCTAAACCGAAGATGAATTAGACCAACAAATTTACTTGCTTGACTTGAAGAACCGGCTCTTTGAAGACCATTTTTGTACTTGTAATTTTATTATTGAACCAGTTACTTTGTAATCATTTTGGGACGTTTTTTATTTACTTATATTTGTTGAATTAGGACTGGCCACATTAGTGGCATAGACGTAAATATTTGGACATTTTAACCTTAATTGGAGCAAGTATAAATACTTGCTAACTAGGGTTTTTAGGGAGACTTTTGATAATTGGAAAAACACACCCTTATTGCCGTGAAGAGTCCTCATGCATTACAATTGATCTCTTATCAATTTCATCATTGAAATTGTGGCGAAAACCAACTTAAGTGATTGTGAGTAATATCAATCATTTCTTTTTGTTTTACAAATTGTCCTTAGTGAGTCATATCAAGGTGCTATTTTTTGGTTCCTTATTTTTTTCACATGAATTTAGGGTTCTATTTTCATATTTGAAACATTTCAATTTAAATTGGAATCTTAGTTCATTTCCTTTATTAACCATTGATATTCTTGCAATTGATTGTTCCATATATCCGTTTGGCTTCCATTTTTCGTGAATTAGGGTGAATTTGTGAAGTAGTTGATCAAGTTAATTGTTGTTAGTTTTTATTGTTGTTCACGCTTATTGGAGTATGTTATGTGCTTGAATCATTTAAAGCACATCAATATATATATATACATTTATAAACATATATTTACATGAACATTCTACACTAAGTGGAACTGTTGAGATCTTTTCAAATTTTCTTTTTTTTCAAAGAAAATCCTTTAGATTTTTTTCATACTTCGGCGTTTACAACAAGGCCTCAATAAAAGGTGAATTAATGTGAATTTTTTTATAAAAAAATTTAAAGCTTACCTGAATGCTCCTTAACGCTTTCTTCCCTTCAATTGAGCTAGATAAGGAATGTACGTAATATATTCTCTGGCCCTTGGGGGTTGCTCCTTTTTCTTAAGCTTTTCCCCTTCAGATTGCACTTCTTTTTCTTTCATTAAGAAGACTACCTTAACTTGTTCTCTAATATTAGGTTCTATGTTTCCTGTAAAGTTCCTTAAAATCTTTCTAAAATCATTTTTGCAATCTAACCAACTTGATTTTCAAGATTTTGAATTGAAACTTCTCGATTCCTTAGTGATGCTTTTGTAGCTTGGAAATGTGTTTCAATGGTATGAATAAACTTTGTCATCAAATTTCCAAATTTGGCTTTGTTTCTAACTAGTGATGTGATTGTTGGAATCCGGGTAGACCATTCTTTTGTTGATTCTCCTAAGAAAAATTGGGATGATTTCCCTAACCCGAATTATAAGTGTTATTGTAAGGATTGTTTTATTGCCTTTGGGAGTCCTACAAAATTAACATGTTCATTAAAATTAGAAACAAAAATTGACTAGCCTAGTTGCTATGCCATGGATATTCCGTCAATTTTCTTGCTTAGTGCTTTAACTTGTGCTAGTAAGGTAGTAACAACATCTACATCATAAACTCTTACTGCTCTTTATTGTCTAGCTCTTGTAACATTCCAATAGGTATTCAAGCCCATAATTTCTATTAAGTTTTAGGCCTCTTCAAGTGTTTTATTATTTAAAATTCCTCCAGTAGCTGCATCAATTGTCCGCCTAGTAGTTTGATTTAGTCATTCATAAAAAAGCCTAAATTTTCATCCACAATGGAAGACCATGATGTGGGCATCTCCTTAACAAATCTTTATATCTCTCCTATGTATCATATAGTGTCTCAGACTCTATTTGATCATAAGAAGAGATATCGTTCCGTCATTTTGTAGTTTTTGCTAGTGGAAAATACTTTGCAAGGAATTTCTCTACCGTTTGATCCCATGTAGTAATCAAACTCCTAGGAAGAGAATTCAATCATTGTTTAGCTTTATTTCTGAAAGAAAAAGGGAAAAGTCATAACCTGATGGCATCATCTGTAGCCTCGTTAATTTTAAAGGTGTCATAGATTTCCAAAAAGTCTGCAATATATGCATTTATATCTTCATCCTACAACCCATCAAATTGAATGAACTATTGAACCATCTTAATAATATTAGGTTTAATTTCAAAGTTATTGGCTGCAATTGCAAGCCTGACAACACTTGAATTAGCTCCTATAAGTGAGGGCCTTGCATAGTTAAACATATTCTCTCATCTTATTTGTTGGCCATGTTAATTGATTCGTTATTATCCAAGTCTTCAGCTAAAACTTAATATCTTTAGCTTGCTCTTTAACATCCCCTTAGCATACACGATAGAAGAAAATGAGCAACTATGGAAAATAAAGATTAATAAATAGTAAGAAATAAAAGAAATAATTATTACATTAATAAGATATAGGAGTTCCTAATGTCCTAATCCCCAACAACGGTGTTAAAAACTTGGTATCGGTCTATTCTACTACTTTAAACCTATAGGCAAGTGTGCCTATTGATTTTATAGTATTGTGAATATTGATATTGAGTGTCAATCCCATAAGGATTATGATTACTAGTAATTACCTTTTTTCTTATTATCTAATATGAAAAATTGAGTAGAGTGAGTAAAATCAAACAACGAGTAAACAAAAGAGAATAACAATCATTAAAAGTGTATCCAGATTTGAACCCCCCCCCCCCCCCCCCCCCCCCCCACTAATGTAATTAACTAATTAGTATTCAATTTCATTATTGTACTCTTAGACCACATGAATTCCTAATTTGAACTAATAGCTCTCTCGAGTCTATTAATTCCTAATTTCAAGTTGATTAATTGGAATCTCTTCTTAATTAAACCCCTAGAATTGCATTACATTCAATCTATGAACTCCACTATTAGGTTTAACCCTAATCCAGAAGATTTACATCATCCTATCTCTAGGATTACATGTAACTCCTTCCAATTATGCTAGATCTATTCTAATATAGGATCTCTTGATCTCTATATAAGAAATCAAACTCCAAATTAATATGCCGACAATATTAAATTGAAACAGTGAAGAACACATAATTGGCTTACAAGAATAACAAATAATTTATTGAATAATAAATTAGAAAATTTTCATATTCATTCTAAGGTTCATCATACTCGAGTATAAAACAAAGTTTAAGCTAGTGACATATTAAATCTAAAAGCGACAATATAAAAAGAGTGCAAAAAGAAAAGCATCAAAACAACAATACTAAAAATCTATCACTATGCTACTATCACTCTACAATACTCCTCCTCTCTATTGGAAATTCATATTCCTTATATAGCAGTCAATTTCTACCCTTCTAAAAAAGTTTTAGTTTCCTAGAAAAATCTTGAGAATCATTATAAACTAGGAAATATCAATTCAATAAGCAATAACAGCTTCTCTAGATTTTAGGAAACTCAACTGCTCTTGAAAGGAAATCAAATCTTTAGGATGAATTGCACTTTTGGGAAGTAAATTTGAGCTTGGAAATCAATTTTAGAAAGTTGATTTTTGGCTTGACATAGTCATAGCACAATCGTGCTTTTGCTTCAAATATACCAAAAATTTACCTTCAACACACTCACTGACATGGGAGTGTTTTTGCCCATGTACTTCTAAACGGCTACTTGTATAGCTAGTCCAAAATGATTTGCCTTGTTCTATTCTACATGGCGTTAGACATGGCCATGCTCTTCACCGTGTCATATTTTCTAATCTTGTAAAATTGATATTTTTGCCTCAAAATTTACAACATTCTTTTATTAAATTATAAATTACATTTCAAAGCTCTAAAATCAAAATAAAGAGCAAATAAGTGCAATATCCATCTAAAATATAAGAGAATTAAATGAAAGAAATATTACAATTAATAAGTACTTTATAACATTTGTCACAAGACTTAGATAATGAGCATGTGGAATAAGTATATTATGAGGAGTGAGAGATCAGTGAAGAGAAAGATAAACATTAAATGATTTTGTTGAGTTGTGTTAAGCTTGAGACTGCTTGTGTACTTAAGTTTTAAAATGCTTCTGCTATGATTGATTGTAGGTGATAGACTGTGGTTAATTGTTGTGAACAGTCATGATATAATTCCAAGAGCTAAGATACGAGCACCAAAGAAATTGAAGTCAATCTAAGCTATAGGTGGCAACACGGGGTCTAAAAAGGGAGGACATAAGCATCGAGAGGACACAAGGTGAAGTTCGGCCAGCCTTAAGCCGGCCTTAAATAAAGGCCAGTCAAGTTAACTTCAAGGCCGTCGGCCTTGGTGTCGGCCTAAATGTAGGCCACCGGCCTTTGGTGCCGGCTTATCTATTTAGGCCATCGACCTTGAATGGCCTCGCACAACTTTTTTTTAGACATGATGTAAATAGTGTTCTTTAAGGTTTTTCCGACAGAATGTTTTTTTTTTTAACAGATAAACACTTTGAGTGTGTGTGAATCCTCTTTAGAGATTCTTGAATATTGAGAATTGATTTTCACTTTATTCTTGTTGTTCTTATCAAATTTTTGGTTCCTATAGAATTTGTGGCGAGCATTGTTATTGAATTCTTGGAATTCTTTAACCTTAGTGATTGATTTATAGAACGTGATCCCTATCGTTCTATGATTTGATTGCGAATTAGTTTAATTTTATCAATCTTGGCATCTATAGATTGGTAATTTTATCCATATCCTTTGATTTTACTTTGTTAGTACCAAAATTTAGAAAACCCTAAAATTGTTATTAACGATTTGGTTTGTGTGGAAGGATTCGATTTCAATTCCTTGTCATTTGGTATCAGAGCATTCCGATTTCGTATCATTTGGTATCAGAGCATGCCAAATTCTTATCATTTGGTATCAGAGCGAAGGATTCGATCAGAACGTGGGTTAAATCGGTAAGACTGTTGAATCACAACTCAATTGTAGTTTTAATTCAATACTGTCGTTGGTTAGAAAATTTGGGAATTTATTTTGATAAGTATTGCTGTGAATTCGATTGTTGGGTGTTAAATTGGTGTTTGGGCTGTTGTTGAGAATTGGGGGTTTTGTGAATATCTTTGTTGAATTCAATTGTTGGGTGTTGAATTGCTGTGAATTGGTGTTTGGGGTGTTGTTGAGATTTGGGTTTTTGTGAATATCTTTGCTAAAATTTTGATTGGTAGAGATGTCGTCACATGGAAGTGTTCATAACAACAACAATGCGAATGATGCTGATAATGGGGGTGAGGTTGTAACTAGGGCTGAGTTTAATCAAATCCAAGAAAATATTAGATTGATTATGGAGAGATTGGAGGTTAGGGATAGAAGAAGCCATAGTGGTGCAGGAATTAGGAGGAGACATTCTAGTGATGATTCTTATGCTCGTAGTGAAAGGAGTAGGAGAGGAAACAATGATGACAGGCGTAAGGGGATTGAAAACATAAAGCTGAAAATTCCACCTTTCACTGGTAGTAGTAAACCAGAGGAATTCCTAGACTGGGTGCCACGGGTTGAGAAGGTGTTTGACTGTTATGAGTGGGATGAGCGCATGAAGGTGAAGATGGCATCTTTAGCATTCTCTGAATATGCTAGTCTGTGGTGGGATAAATTACAAACTGAGAGACGTAGGGCGGATGAGGAGAAAGTGCGTTCATGGGCTTTGATGAAAAGGTTGATGAGATGCAGATTTGTGCCAGATTACTATAAACAAGAGATGTTGATGGAGTTGCAATCTTGAGGCAAGGTGAGAAAAGCATAGAAGAGTATGTGAAGGAGTTTGAGACACTAATGGCAAGGTGTGACATTAGAGAATCATCAGATGAATCCATAGCTCGTTTCATCAATGGGTTGAAGATGGACATTGCCAATGTAGTGGAACTCCAGCATTATCAGACTCTTGAGGATGTGATTAAATTAGCCAGTCGGGTTGAGCGGCATCAACGTAGGCGAGATCAGAAATCATATCACCACCATAAGTTAGATGATGGTGAGAGAGAAAAGGAAAGGAAGGAAAAGGGAAAGGCAGTCGCTAGTGAGGCTGTTGACCAAACACAACAAAAGAAGAGCAGGGATATAAAATGTTTTAAGTGTTTAAGACTTGGCCATATTGCTTCTCAATGTCCTAATAAAAGGGTTATGGTAATAAAGGGTGACAAAGTTGAGAGTGAGGAAGAAGAACAAAAGGGTACTGAGGCAGAAGAGGAAGATGAAGACATTATAGCAAATCCAGTACAGGGAGACTTGCTAATGGTTAAGCAGGGTGAAGTTGTTCCTAATCAGAGAGCCAATTTATTTCATATCCAAGGCATGGTGCAGGAGAAGACTTCTTTGATTGTGGTTGACACAAGCAGTTGCACTAATGTTGCTTCAGCAAGCTGGGTTACTAAGTTAGGTTTACAGGTGGAGCAGCATCCAAGACCTTATGCACTTCATTGGTTAAGTCCACAGGGAGCTGTTCATGTACACAAACAGGTTCGTGTTCCACTAATTATTGGTGATTATACTGATGAGATTGTTTGTGATGTAGTTCCCATGGAAACTACACACTTGATCCTTGGAAGACCTTGGCAGTATGACCTCAGAGCTAAGTATGATGGATATACCAATGAGTATACCATTCAGCAACAGGGCAAGCCATACAAACTTCTTCCTATGAGTCCAATTGAGGTACAACAAACAAGGTGGATTTGCCTTAAGAAGCCTAAGGGAAAGAGGAGTCTGTTTATGTGGTCTAGCAGGATGGACGATATAAATTCGAGGTCGAATCTTTTTCAACATGGAGGGTGATAGGAATAAAAATCCGACAAGACCTATCATTAGGGCAAGAACTGAAGGATTTCAAATCTTGGCGTTGAGGACCCATTTTGAGCAGATCGACCCCGGAATTATTTATATATTAACCCCTTTTCTATTATTCTTGTATTGTGTTTTCCAACAGGCACACTTATCATATTCTATAGGGCAATGGACAAACTCCCTCAGATTCAAATTGTGGGTTATCCATGGACCGACCTGAACCGGCGATGAGTTGGGCCGATGGATCCTATAGAAGACCAGCATCTTGAAGACCATTTCTTTTATATATTTACACTTTTATGAACTATTTTTGGTTGTATTTGGTTTTGGGACACTTTTATTTCCTTGTAATTTTCATTTAGGACTAGCCACCTTAAAAGTGGCAAACTTGTAATTTTGAGCACTTTTTAACCTTAGGAGTAGCAAGTATAAATACTTGCTTAAGAGAGGGTTTGAGGAGGCTTAATTTTGCAGAAAAAAACACTTCACATTTCGTGAGAGGGCTTAGGGTTTCCTAATTCCAAAATTCTCTTATCAATTTCAATCCTAAGAAGATGGAATTGTGGCGAGTGCAACAAGGAGAAATCGTGAGTAATATCGATTCATCTTTGTTGATGTTCATTTCTTCTCTAGTGAGTCATATCTAGGGTAGATTTGAATCTTTCTTGGACTTATTGGTTATTGTAATTCGTGGACATCAATCTTGTAAGATTGATTGTTCTTTCAGTTATTGAATTCACTATCATTTTTAGTGCATTATGACGTGAATTTGGTATTGAAAGGGGAAGTGGAATTCACGGTTTGTGTTGCTTCATTTTGAACTGATTTCCACGTTTTTCTCAAGCCTTATTGTGGTTATTTGGTTAAGTTATCATTAAATATTACAATTATATCATTTGAACAACCATTTCCATCAAATTCTACAAGGTGTTCATGTGAAATTGCTTACTAGGTGAACCGGTTTGTGTTTTGTGAATTGAGGAGTTTTCCTTGATTCTTTGATTGTGCTTAAGCTTGGAATTAGGCACATCATATTTTGGAATCAGAGCACATGTTGAGAGAAGGGATTTATGGTTATTTGATTTTGTGATATTCATCTTCAATTAAGGTTAATCAAATTGTGAACCGCAATTGTGTTGTGTAGTTTGTGACTTACGAAATTACCTTGGTTGGAGCTTTAATTTGCTGATTTTTGGAGTTGGATTGGGAAGTTTGTTGTATCATTTTATGGTCAATAATCTCGTGGAAGGGCAGTAGCATAGAGTGTTGTTTAATTCAACAACTTTTGGGACTTGCAAAAAATTGCCTTATTCTTGCCGTGACTAGTTGTGGTGTGAAGGAGGTTGTGAAGTTTGTTGTTGTGATTTCCATTGTGTAATTCTGAATTGGGGAGAAACCATTTGCAATTTCCAGATTTGAGGTGTGAGTTAAGGAAGCAATTTGAATTTCAAAACACACATTAAGTCATTGTTTAATTGTGTGTTCATTTGAATTTGAAAGTGGCTCCTTACCATTTGTGGAATATTGCAATTAATGATCTCATTTTGAATTTGAATTAAGCTGCCATTTGTTGTGAATTGTGGATTACATTGTGGGAAGTGGGAGTGCATTTGTTGTTGTTGCCATTTCTTATTGTTACCGTGGAAGTGGAGTGTTGTATTTGTGTTGTTGCCGTGGGAGTGACTTTTGGAAAGTAGAAAAATTTGTTGCACCGTAAAGTGTTATGTGTATGTAGTGGTGTGAGTGGCGGTGTAAATTTGTGGATTTATGTGGATTAAAGGTGCTGCACATCAAGATCAATTGTAGGTGTGAAACCGTGGCAAGAAAGGAAAATTGAAGTAGTAGAATTTGAATTCAAAAACAAACATTAAAGTGTGAAAGTAATTGAACTTATTACTTCAACACTTGTGAGTTGAATTTAATTTCTTAACTACATAGAAGTATTTATTTGTGCTTCACTTATTCTAATATACTTGAAGTGATAAAAGTATTTATTGCATTGGTGACTTGTTGCACCGTGGGTGTACAAGTGTGTGTGTTGTTATCCAAACTTGTTACTGTGACGTGGTGAAGTGAAGGGAGTGTGCTACAAATTATTTGAGATTACATTTGTACTTTAGATAAGTCGCATCCACAAACATGTCATATGATAGTGTAAATGGGTACATTGGCAATGAGGCCAATAGCCAAGTGGGTAGTAGACCAAGTCGTCGAAATACAAATGGAAGAACTCTAGATGAACAACTTCGGGACCTTTCCACACTTGTTGCTACATTAGCAACAAGGATTGATAGGATGACATTGCCACCACCACCTGTGGTAAACCTTATGGCACCACCTAGAGTAAAGCGAGATTATCATGCTCTTAGGGAAGATAGAGATGATAATTTTGGGCTTAATCCATATCCGGATAGGGAATTTAGACCACCTCGAGGACCAGAGTGTGCGAAGCTACAGATGCCTTCATTTGATGGTAGGGGTTTCGCAGATGATTACCTAGACTGGGAGGACCAAATTGTGCAGACGCAAGTATGCCAACCTTCAAAGGTTCTTGAGAGCTCTAGTGACACGAGCCAACCCTTAAGAGCATAAAATTTGTCAGACACCGATGTGCCAACCTTCAGAGGATCCTGATGATCATAGTCAGACGAGCAAACCACCAGAGAGCCAGACTGTTCAGAGACAGTTATGTTCACCTTCAGAGGTTTTAGAGGGTAATAAGTAGTTGGGCCAACCATTAGAAGACCATGAGGATCAGCAGCATACAGATGAGTTAGAAAAAGAGGAAACAGTTTGAGTAGAACAGGTTGATACAGGGGTAACTTTAGTGGATAATGGGTCATTATTTGTGTTGCAGAAGAGATACATCCTGGAAATGGAGGAGAGAAGACAATCACCACCTGTAGTATTTCAGATATTGGGATTCTGCAAAGATATTTCTTCAGGTGACTTGCTAAGAGGAAACAAAGTCTCTACTGCATTTGATCTACTAGATTTGAGGACAAATCTTTTTGAGGCCCGAGGAGATGATAGGAATAAAAATCCGACAAGACCTATCATTAGGGCAAGAACTGAAGGATTTCAAATCTTGGCGTTGAGGGCCCATTTTGAGCAGATCGACCCCGGAATTATTTATATATTAACCTCTTTTCTATTATTCTTGTATTGTGTTTTCCAACAGGCACACTTATCATATTCTATAGGGCAATGGACAAACTCCCTCAGACTCAAATTGTGGGTTATCCATGGACCGACCTGAACCGGCGATGAGTTGGGCCGATGGATCCTATAGAAGACCGACATCTTGAAGACCATTTCTTTTATATATTTACACTTTTATGAACTATTTTTGGTTGTATTTGGTTTTGGGACACTTTTATTTCCTTGTAATTTTCATTTAGGACTAGCCACCTTAAAAGTGGCAAACTTGTAATTTTGAGCACTTTTTAACCCTAGGAGTAGCAAGTATAAATACTTGCTTAAGAGAGGGTTTGAGGAGGCTTAATTTTGCAGAACAAACACTTCACATTTCGTGAGAGGGCTTAGGGTTTCCTAATTCCAAAATTCTCTTATCAATTTCAATCCTAAGAAGTTGGAATTGTGGCGAGTGCAACAAGGAGAAATCGTGAGTAATATCGATTCATCTTTGTTGATGTTCATTTCTTCTCTAGTGAGTCATATCTAGGGTAGATTTGAATCTTTCTTGGACTTATTGGTTATTGTAATTCGTGGGCATCAATCTTGTAAGATTGATTGTTCTTTTAGTTATTGAATTCACTATCATTTTTAGTGCATTGTGACGTGAATTTGGTATTGAAAGGGGAAGTGGAATTCACGGTTTGTGTTGCTTCATTTTGATCCGATTTCCACGTGTTTCTCAAGCCTTATTGTGGTTATTTGGTTAAGTTATCATTAGAGATTACAATTATATCATTTGAACAACCATTTCCATCAAATTCTACAAGGTGTTCACGTGAAATTGCTTACTAGGTGAACCGGTTTGCGTTTTGTGAATTGAGGAGTTTTCCTTGATTCTTTGATTGTGCTTAATCTTGGAATTAGGCACATCAGAGGGAATGATACGATTCCAAGAGCTAAGATATGAGAACCAAAGAAATTGAAGTCAATCCGAGCTATAGGTGGCAGCACAGGGTCCAAAAAGAGAGGACATAAGCGTCGGGAGGACACAAGGCGAAGTTTGACCAGCCTTAAGCCGGCCTTAAATAAAGGCCAGCCAAGTTAACTTCAAGGCCGCCGGCCTTGGTGCCGGCCTAAATGTAGGCCACCGGCCTTTGGTGCCGGCTTATCTATTTAGGCCGCCGGCCTTGAATGGCCTCACACAACGTTTTTTTAGACATGATATAAATAGTGTTCTTTAGGGTTTTTCGGACATAATGTTATTTTTGTTGAACAGATAAACACTTTGAGTGTGTGTGAATCCTCTTTGGAGATTCTTGAATATTGAGAATTGATTTTCACTTTATTCTTGTTGTTCTTATCAAATTCTTGGTTCCTATAGAATTTGTGGCGAGCATTGTTATTGAATTCTTGGAATTCTTTAACCTTAGTGATTGATTTATAGAATGTGGTCCCTATCATTCTATGATTTGATTGCGAATTAGTTTAATTTTATCAATCTTGGCATCTATAGATTGGTAATTTTATCCATATTCTTTTATTTTACTTTGTTAGTACCAAAATCCTGAAAACCCTAAAATTGTTATTGACGATTTGATTTGTCAGGAAGGATTCGATTTCAATTCCTTGTCATTTGCTATCAGAGCATTCCGATTTTGTATCATTTGGTATCAAAGCACGCCAAATTCTTATCAAGTCATCTTTATAGTTTCTTTTATATGGAGAAATAGAGTGGGATTGTCAATCCACTCATCTATATATGTGGAGATTTCTCTTATCAACTATCATAGTGATAGAATATAAATTTTGGAGTTTAATAGATTCTAAACCTTCACATGTCTTCACCTAGTAAAGACACATGGCGAGTTCTACTTGCACCAAGTTCTAGGGTGTTATACTAATCTTAAACCCTAAAAGCCTAAATTGAAACTAAATTGAATTCAAAACCCTAAAAGTGGAAATTTTCTCTAAGAATAATATAAAATTGCATAATTTAACAAGAATTAATTTTACTAATAAATCAAACAAACTAAGACAATTAATGAAAAATTAACTCTCTTAAACTACTCTAGTGGGCATGAATTATCTAAAGGTAATTATGGTATTTCACACACCAAATTATCTTAAGTTTAAGATTAATTAAACTAGCTGAAAAAACTTCTAATTAAGACCTCAATTAATAGACTAACGGGCAAAGGGAATTAAGGGCAAGATGATACCCTTTAACCGCCAGCCCCTTCATCTATGGTTAGTATCAAGACAACACAATCTAATCCAATGGCAATTAAAGATTTAAGTACAATTTAAGGGATAGAGTAGGGATTAGAAGTAGCCCAATTCAAATGGAAGTTGACAATTACCATAAAAAGCAAGTGATTTAACCTAAAACCTTCCTTTAACCATCAAGCAAACACCCTACCCAACAAGCTCTATTAACCAGTGCGTTTAAGCCATGTATTAAACAAGTAAATCCCCTATAATTTTCCTCCACCTGCATGTGAAAGCCCCCTATCCTCTTTTGCCCCTGATTTTATATTTAAACACATAAAGAAAACACTAAAAGCAAAGAGACCTCCACCATTCAGCCACCACATTACCTACCCACACTCCAACTACACCACTAAAACAACCACTAAACTTTCACCTAACCACCAACAACTTCCACACCATTAAAGGGTCACCAAAGGAGCTTGAAAAAAAAAATAAAATAAAATAAAAGGAACCAAAGGGGGTAGGGGTGGTGTAAGGGTGGGGTTTAAGTGACGGAAATTATAAGGCACCATCTTGAAGACCACGAAGTGTAGAACATCATCTTGTACATGTTCTTTCTTTTCCTTGTAATTTTTCCATGTAAATTAGTCTAGAATAGCAAGAAACCTTCTATTATTGTAGCTTTTAGTTTTGTGTTTAAGTTTTACTAAGCAAGGAACTCATAAAAGTGATGTAAACATAAGTCACATTAGTGACACTATAGCACAACCTTCTTTTATCAAGTCTTAAAGTGTAAGAGTTAGAAATAAATGAAATTAATGAAGTTAAGATTTCATTCCTTTCTTTGGTCACCATATTTAGAATGCTTAAGGATCACTCTTGTTTGAGATATCAAGTAGATTTCAATGTTTAAGAGTCTTAATTAATGATTAACATGGATTAGAGATGGAAAACTTTGGGAATGTAGAAGGTTCACTTCCAAACCTCCAAACCAGTGCTTAAGAAGAATTTTGGTAATGCTTTCTAAAATTTCCAAAATGTAAACATATTGAAATATCATTTGAAAAAAAGATTGGAAATGAAATTATTCAATTAACTAAAAAAAAAAAGTCACATAGGTGGAAAATAGGTAAAACTAGAAATAAAGATGATCAACTTTGATCACTCGACCAAAGATCAAAAACTTACTACAAGTAAAATGACCCTTACACACCTAATAGGTTGAACCTATTTTATTATAAACAAGAAAATCAAGCTTTTATTATCTTACAAAAATTTTCTTGGGGTAGTTGGAACCTAGAGCCAATATATAGTTTGTGATTTCTTAACCTATGTAACAAAGGGCATTAAATTTGCATTGTATACGGTTTCCAAATAATTACATTTATTGTTGCATTCATATACTTATTTAAATAACTTGATTGTTAATTTCTTATCAATACAATATAAGGATTATCTCACTATGTTGGATGTAGCTTACACCCCTATAGTGTGTTCTTGTTTCAAGAGCTAATATGGTTATAGCTTGCCAGACGCATAGCAAAAATTAGTACAGAAAAAAATTGTTGGAGAAAATGATGTGAAGAGAGAATAAGTGATCACTAATATATTTGTTGGGTTCATATTATTATGTTTTATTTGCATTTTGTTTTAGCAAAGATTTAGACTAGTCTAGATGCTATTATCCAGTAGTCACTAGTATTACCCTATCGATATTTGATGGGACCATAGTCCTTTATTATTATGATATTTGCTACAAATTGTTTTAATTATATTGCTTTTGTATTACTTGGAAGTGACCAGTCCTTCTCGAGATAACTAGATATGAGTACACCTTATATACCATATGGTAAATCCCTAAATAATAAGGGGGTTATTCTCAGGTTTTGGTATAGTGTTCAGCGAGCTGTTATGTTTAAGGTACTCGTCGAGATGTGACTGCCAGTATAAAGTCCAAGTTACTACAAGTATTAGACACCAAGGTTGTGTTGTTTGCCTCACTAAAAATTAAGATATTTAAGCTATTGTTTGTTGCATTAGTTTTAAGTATGTATGCGATTCTAGCATGACATTTATGTGTAGTTTTACAATAACTATTGTACTAGGCATGGTTGCTCACTTATCTTTGGTTTTTATCATTTTAGTTACTAGTGCTATATTTGATGAGGACCCTTATGTTAATCTAGGTTATAACTTTTCATATCAGAGTGTCTAAGGGGATAGAAGATTCAAGTATGTTGAAGACTAAATTGGAGATTATTATGTTTTAAAGATTTAAAATAGTTTTCACTGACATAAAATATTTATTGTGGTTAGCTTGATTTAAGCTACTACTATTTTCTTTGAATTATGTTATACTACCTTTATCTAAGAGTTTATGGAGTTATGATAATACACGTTTTTGGATATTAGTGGTGTTTTTAGCCTTGTATGCTCATATTGTTGTGTGGATATGTGGCAAGCTTGTTGCATTATAGATTTTGGGGCATGACAACTTTAGATGGTGTCAAAGTCAAGGTTTGAGATCTTTAGAAAATCTATAAAAATAATTTGTTGAGTAGTGAGATGACAATTGTTAATAAAAAATGGGTTAAATATTATTCCCCTAAGACAAGTTCTTATTATATTTTGTAAATCATTGGTTTTTATGTTTCAAAGTTATTGTTGAAAATTATTAATTATATGAGATAATTTTATTTTCATTTTAATTGAAAATAATAGCATGATTACTTTTCCCTTATTTATTCTTCTATTCTCAAAGAAATGGTTAGGAGAATTTGAAACCCCACCTCCTTGTTAATAAAGAGGGTGTGACACTATGATAACCCTAAAGGAGGCTTAGTGATGGAAATCTACCCTACGATCCCGATAGTCAGGGAACCTGATTTGAATGATGATTCGAATCACTCACATGTACAAACTTTCTTTATCTAATAATGTTTAAGTTATAATATAGCAGGTACAGTGATCAGTCTTTATGGGATGCCACATGACCTACACTATTGATCAAATTGGGAACATCATCGGACTCACATCCAAGGGCCCGTAATGATCACAATTGACTTAAAGAACCGACTCTTTGAAGACCATCTTTATATTTGTTATTTTATCTTTGAACTGGTTACTTTGTAATCATTTTAGGATATTTTATTTGGTTTTATTTGTTGAATTAAGACCGGCCACATTAGTGGCATAGATGTAATTTTTTGGACATTTCAACCCTAATTGGAGCAAGTATAAATACTTGCTAACTAGGGTTTTTTAGGAAGAATTTTTGATAATTTGAAAAACACAACCTTGTTTCCATAAGGAGTCCCCTTACATTGCTATTGATCTCTTATCAATTCATCTTTGAAATTGTGGCGAGAACCAACTTGAGTGATTGTGAGTAATATCTATCATTTCTTGTTGTTTTACAAATTTTACTTAGTGGGTCATATCTAGGTGCTATTTGTTGGTTCCTTATTTTGTTCATGTGAATTTAGGATTCTATTTTCATATTTGAAACATTTCAATTTAAATTGGAATCTTAGTTCATTTCCTTTATTAACCAATGATATTCTTGCAATTGATTGTTCCATATATCCATTTGGCTTCCATTTTTTGTGAATTATGGTGAATTTGTGAAGTGGTTGATCAAGCTAATTATTGTTGGTTGTTATTGTTGTTCATGCTTATTAAAGTATGTTATGTGCTTGAATCATTTGAAGCACGTCATAATTTGGTATTAGAGCAAGTGTTCATACAATTAGGGTTCATTTGGAAATTGTTCTTCATGCCATTTTTGGGATTTGTTAAAGTGGTTCTTCAATTGGTTTCATGCACTTGAATTTGATCATTTAGGCACACCATCTTTTGGTATCAGATCTTAAGTTGTGAGAAAGGATTTTGTAATTGTGATTTCAGAATTTTATGGTTCTTAATTTCTTGATCCAAAATTGTGAAGTGGAGATTGAGTTATTTAATTATGTTGTTGAGGAGTTGTAGTTGCTGCTTGTTGTTATAGACGAGCAATTGCGATTTCATTATCAACTTTTTGTTGCCGTGATCTTTGAAGGGAAAGTAAGAAGTATATTTCCTAGTGTTTGTTGTGGAATTGGAAATACAATATTTTTTGGTAAAAGAAAAGTGTGATCCTTATGTGATTTCGAAATTGAGTGTTGTTGCTTGTAAATTCTAGATTTGAACTTGTGTGGGGAAAAAGGAAATCATTTGAATTCAAACACCTTCTTTAAGGTTGAGGCAATTCATTGAGTAGCATTAAATAAGTGTTATTTGAATTTGCATTGTTCTTACCATCTGTAGAGGACATTGCATTTAGTGGAGTGATTTGAATTTGAATCTTGTTGCTACCTTTATTTGTGAATTGTGTTATGTAAGTGGCGAATTGGAGTTGTGTTGTAGCAAGGAATTGTATGCTTTGAAGTGTGTGTATGCTGCACTGTGAGTGAAGGGTGTGTATATGTGGCATAGTGAGTGTTTAAGTGAAGGGTCATTTGCATCATGAAGTCTTTTGTGTATGTAGTGGTGGTGAGTTGGTTGCACCATGATTGAGAGGTGTGTGTGGCGGTGTGAATTTGTGGATTTGCATGTAGTGTAAGGTGCTACACATTGAGATTAATTGTAGGTGTGAAACCGTAGCAAGAAAGGAAAGTTTAGTAGTGAAGTTTGAATTCAAAAACAAGCATTAAAGTGTGAAAGTAATTAAAACTCATTACTTAAACACTTGCTAGTTGAAATTAATAACTTAACTACTTGGAAGTGATTATTTGTGCTTCATTTGTTTTACTATACTTGAAGTGTCAAGAAGTGATAATTGTGTTTATTGAATTGTTGCACTATGGGTGTATAATTGTGTATGAGTGTTGATTGTCTAAAATGTGCTATTGTGACGTGGTGTTGTTAAAGGAGTGTGCTACAAATTGTGGGATTGTACTTCAACAAATTACAAGCATATCGAATGACAGTGTAAATGGGGGGATTGGCAATGGGGCCAATAGCCAGACTGGTGGAGGACAGGGTCATCATGCTACAGGTAGAAGAACCTTGGAAGATCAACTTCAAGACCTTACTACCATTGTTGCTACTCTAGCAACAAGGATTGACAAGATGACATTGTCACAACCACCAGTGGTAAATCCTCAAGCACCACCAAGAGTAGCTCCACAAAACATCTAGAGAGAGGGAGCAGTAAGAAGAGGAAATTTGGGAAGAAGAATGGAGAGGCTGAAATTCATACCTAGAGAGATATGAAGAGGGTTTTGAGGAAGAGGTTCATTCCTAAACACTATAGGCAAGAGCTGTTTATGCATCTTCAGACTTTGAGACAAGGAGGCAAAATAGTAGATGATTATGTATAGGAATTTAAAACCCTAACGATCATATGTAGGTCAGTAGAGCCTGTAGAACAAACCCTAGCACACTTTATATCTAGGCTGAAATATGAGATCACATGTGTAGAGCTACAGAGATATAATACACTTGATGAGACTATACAGCTAGCCTTGAAAGTGGAAAGGTAGAGGCGATCTAATCCATTTAGGGTTACTAGTAGCAGGCCCAATGCTACTACCAGGGCCATGGAGCTGATGGTCAATCAAGAAGACCAAAGGTAGTAGGTGAACCAGTCAAGGCAGTAGATAGAGTTATCCCCAGCACAGACAAGGAGAAATGACTTCTGGGAAGGGTAAAGAGGTAATAAGACCTGATGTTAGGCAGATTGTACCAAGAACAACTAGTGGAAAAATGCACCAAATTAAATGCTTTAAATGCATGGGATTTGAGCATATGGCTACACAGTGTCCTAACAAGAGAGTCATAATAGTTATGGAGGACACTGGAGAAGAAGATGAGGATGAAAAAGAAACTGTAGAGCCTATAGACCTGTCTATAGCATTGCAAGAATACTATGACAATCAGAATGCTAAGGCATAAGAGGAGGGAACAAGTGAACAATATTTACCTATTAATGTGTTGCACAGGGTTTTGACTATATCTCCTGATGCTAGGGACAAACAGAAGGAGAACATATTCCACACTTCTTGCAGGATCAAAGGTAACCTTTGCGTACTGATCATTAATAGTGGTAGTTGTACTAATGTCATATCTGTTGTATTAGTAGACAAATTACAACTATCCACTAACTCACATCCTAGTCCTTATAATTTGCATTAGTTGGACAATCGGGATAATATGCGTATTACACAAAGGGCAAAGGTGCCAGTGACCGTAGGAAAGAAATATCATGATGAGATCCTGTGTGATGTAATTCCATGTGTGCCTTTCATTTGCTTTTGGGTAGATCCTAGATGTTTGATAGGAAGGTGTTACATAACAGATTTAGAAACACTTACATGTTTCAGAAGGAAAGGTCTCGAATAGTATTGACACCTACGTCTCCATCAGAGGTGCACAGTTTCCGAGAGCAGATCAGGACTATTTCTATTCCTTCTCACAGTCGGGCAAACAGGGTGACAAAGGCATCTTAGTTCAGTCCAAGAAATGACCCTCTAGATTTGAGGGCAAATCTTTTAGAGGCCCAAGGAAATGATGGGAATCTACCCTGCGATCCTGATAGTCAGGGAACCTAATTTAGATGATGATCCAAATCACTCACATGTATCCATTTTCTTTATCTAATAATGTTTGAGTTGTAATATAGCAGGTACAGTGATCAGTCTTTACGAGATGCCACATGACCTACACTATTGATCTAATTGGGAACATCATCGGACTCACATCCAACGGTCCGCAATGATCACAATTGACTTGAAGAACTAACTCTTTGAAGACCATCTTTGTATTTGTTATTTTATCTTTGAACCGGTTACTTTGTAATCATTTTGGGACATTTTTATTTGGTTATATTTGTTAAATTAGGACTGGCCACATTAGTGGCGTAGATGTAATTTTTTGGATATTTCAATCCTAATTGGAGCAAGTATAAATACTTACTAACTAAGGTTTTTTAAGGAGACTTTTCGATAATTTGAAAAACACACCCTTGTTGCCGTAAGGAGTCCCCTTGCATTGCAATTGATCTCTTATCAATTTCATCTTTGAAATTGTGGCGAGAACCAACTTGAGTGATTGTGAGTAATATCAATCATTTCTTGTTGTTTTACAAATTGTATTTAGTAAGTCATACCTAGGTGCTATTTGTTGGTTCCTTATTTTGTTCACGTGAATTTAAGGTTCTATTTTCATATTTGAAACATTTCAATTGGAATTGGAATCTTAGTTCATTTCCTTTATTAACCATTGATATTCTTGCAATTGATTGTTCCATATATCCATTTGGCTTCCATTTTTCGTAAATTAGGGTGAATTTGTGAAGTGGTTAATCAAGCTAATTGTTGTTAGTTGTTATTGTTGTTCACGCTTATTAGAGTATGTTATGTGCTTAAATCATTTGACACACATCATAATTTGGTATCAAAGCAAGTTGTTCATACAATTAGGGTTCATTTGGAAATTGTTCTTCATGCCATTTTTTGGATTTGTTGAAGTGGTTCTTCAATTGGTTTCATGTGCTTGAATTTGATCATTTAGGCACATCACCTAATAGAAATGTCTAAAAATTATCATATCACATGTACACCTATGATGCAAAAATCATCTTGCAAATCAGAGGTTACAAGACTAATTAAATCTCTTTTAATCATAATACATACAACTAAAAAAGACTCTAAAAAAAGACTAGGATCAAATAAGTTCAAAGGAAAATAGATTTTGAAAAAAAGGAATGCACAAGTTCTATAATTTCTTGTTACTCTATCTAAGTCTAGACCAACAATTACTCTATCCTATACTTGTTCCTCGATATCTAAGTTTAAAGCTCTCGTCGCTTGATTCCTAGCCCAATCTCGGCTTTTAACTTAACTTGCAAAAGAGAAGCTATTAGGGTGTAAGCTACATCCAGCTTAGAGAGATAACCCTCGTATTGAATCAACAAGCAATTTATAAGTTATTTAAAGAAGCATATGCAATGCATAATCACTCATATGAATGCAATACTATATATGGTTATCCGAAAACCATATACAACACGGATTTATTACCCTCCATTGCCTAAGTTGGTAAATCATGAACTACACATCAACTCCAGGTTCCAATCACCCTAAGCTTTCTCTTTTAAGACCATTCACAAAAGTCTTTTTTTTTGTGCTATATTAAAGTAAGCTTAAAAATATAATTATACACAAATATGCCCATGTGGGATGTGGACATAAAAGGCCCACAAGCTCAATCATCCCTAAAAAATGAATCCCTAATCATAGTCTCAATCAGAGGGGAACATTTCCGGGTTAAAAGTAGTTCCCAAAGGTTAAGACGAGGTTTGCACATGAAGTGCACTTCCATGTGACCTTTCCATACCACCTTGTGATATAAATAGCCTTCTCACATGTAGAAATATGCAATGCATGATCCATTTAATTAAGATCAGATATCATTAAATTGAATTATTTTCGCGACCAACTAATTTATCACAAACACTCACATTATCCTTAATCTAAATGCAAGGGAAATCAGTAATCAATTAGTCAAATATTACTTAAAGTAGTTTGACAATCAAAATCACATCAATCAGCAAAATTGATATCACCTGATAGAATAAATAGTAATCCTATAAGTTCAAGTAAGATATTAATTCCAATTGGTTTCATTAAACTCATTGGTTTTATCAATTTGGGTTTTTTTGGTGTTTTAGTCATAATTTTTCATTTTAAGTCAGTTGTTTGCATATTTATAGTCATTTCAAAGATTTTCAAATGTTCTTTTATTTCTAAAGTCATTTTGGGTACAAAAAACTAAGTTATGTTCTAAACCATTTCGAGTTCACATTGTTCGGGTCTATTTTGAAACCTTTTTCACCTATTGGGGTCTAATATTTAAGGAAGTTTTTTTCTAATCAACTTAGATATTTAGTTGGGCTTTTCTTTGGTAGGTGAGGGCCATGCATGTGAATCTGAGATTTTTACCCACTATTCCAAGTTGATTGTTTTTTTGTTTCGGTTTTACCTATTTCCAACCTATGTACCTCATCTTTTGTATTTAATCCTAAGGTTTCATTTTCCACCTTTCCCTAATGATATTTTACCATGTTCATGTTCTGGAAATTTTGTAAAACGTGAACAAAAATCCTTTTTGGGTGTTGGTTTTGTGTTTTGGGAGTAAGTCTTCCACATTTCTAACTTTTCCCATTATATATACATATTAACCACTATTTAAGACTCTTAAGGATAGAAGTCTACTTAATACATAAAAAAAAAAAGATGATTCCAAGGTTCTTAAACATGGCATCTAGAAGAGTACAATAAGGTCTTGATCTCATTTACATCACTTATCTCCAAATCTTACACAACTAACTCAATATAGGATGGCTATTCTACATTGTCTTCTATCGTAATTTAAGTCTACATCAAAATCTTAAATCCCTAGCTTGGTACAACTCAAATGTATAAGTAAAACTGCAAAATCAAAATAATAATAACTATTCTAATCTAATTTACTAATTTTCCTAAAAGCCCAAGCACATGAATACCAATACAAATAGCGTGAATCAACAATTACAACCAACAATTGTCTTGATCAACAACTTTATAAAATGGCCCTAATTAATGAAAATTGAAGCCAAATGGATATATGGAACAAACAATGATATGAATATTAATGGATAACCAAGGAAATGAACTAAGATTCCACTCAAATTGAAAATTTTCAAATCTAAAAATAAGAACCCTAAATTTAGAAGAATAAGGAACCAATAAATTGCACTTAGATACTACTCACTAAATACAATTTGTGAAAACAACAAGAGATAATTGATATTACTCACAATCACTCTAATTGGTTCTCGCCACAATTTCACAAATGAAATTGATAAGAGATCAATTGCAAGCAAGGGGGACTCCTCATGGCAATAATGTGTGTGTTTTGTCAAAATGTCAAAAGCTCCCTACAAACCCTAGTTAACAAGTATTTATACTTGCTCCTATTAAGGTAAAAACCACATGAAAATTACAAATAAACCACTTAGGTAGCCGGTTCCAAGAAAAGAAACCATGCACTATAATTTGTATTTAAGTCAAATTAATGATAAAATCCATTAACAAATATATAGATTCATCTAAATGATTACCTTTCACTAAGTAGCAAGTAAATGTTATGAAATATGGTAGTTTCCTTGGTGGTTGGTAGGGAAAGTTTAAATGAATTGAATTGCAATAAACAAAAGGTAGATTCTCAAGCTTATTAAGCTATTTATTGATTTTATATACTTAGATTTCTATGTGAATAAAGCTTTTAACTCCTCTAGACTTTTAAGTTTCATCATATTCTTGAGTCCCAATCTCTTAATAGTTAGATAGTTTTTTTTTTTTTAATCTTTTAAATTAAGCTTTGTCAAACATTTACATAGCTTTGAATTCCTACATTTTGAAGAGTCCTATTAAAATATATAAAGATTTTTTGAGTATTAAATTTTTAGATTAATTAATTGGACCTTCAAGGCATGGCAAGTTGACATGGAACATTTGATATTACAAAAGTTAAATGCATCATTTTTATCTAAATAGTCATTTGGAAGTAAAATCGTGGAAGACAAAATTTTGTCTATAGATCATTCCTTGCCAATAACTAAAATTATTACATTTATTTTTTCTCATATATGTAAAAAATTTTTTTTTTTTTTGTAAAAATTTAATTGAGAAAAATTACATTTACTTTTAATAAGTTTATTTTGTAACATTAAATTTTTCATTAAAAATTTCTCAGCAAGTTTGTAAGTTGGTCTACTTAACCCAAAAACCTATGATGGGGTAGGTTGGGTCTAAAATTATAACCCACTTATTAAGCATGCTATAATTGGTCAACCCATTTAACTCATGGGTTAAGGTAAATCAGCTTGTTTAACCCACTTGCATAGGTTACCCAATAACCCCCAACAATAGCCTACTCTAGCTAATAGAAATGAGACAGCACAGCTTATGGAGTTGGTGAATGCCTTACTGTAGGTGAACCAAGGGTAATGACAATAATTATAGTAAGATGTTTAGGTATTGTAGGACATTATTGAGCTAATGAGGAAACATGGAAATCAATATCATCATAAAATGGTAGTAGAGACAAACAGATAATTGTGCTCATATTAACAAGATTCATTTTAAGTGGTGAAAACTGTTGTAGTTTAAGGTGGGAGGTAGATTAAGGAAACTGAGAAGGCTTTTGTTACATTTGAGGTCCTAGAGGATAAGACAGTGGATTATGTAGTGCTTTCAACTAAAAGATGTTGCATCAAATTGATAGGAATAAAAATCCGACAAGACCTATCATTAGCGCAAAAACTAAAGGATTTCAAATCTTGGCGTTGAGGGCCCATTTTGAGCAGATCGACCCCGGAATTATTTATATATTAACCTCTTTTCTATTATTCTTGTATCATGTTTTCCAACAGGCACAATAATCATATTTTATAGGGCAATGGACAAACTCCCTCAAACTCAGCTTGTAGGTTATCCATGGACCGACTTGAACCGGCGATGAGCTGGGCCATGGATCCTATAAAAGACCGGCATCTTGAAGACCATTTCTTTTATATATTTCTTATTTTATGAACTATTTTGGTTGTATTTTGGTTTTGGGACACTTTTATTTCCTTGTAATTTTCATTTAGAGTTAGCCACCTTAAGAGTGGCAAACTTGTAATTTTGAGCACTTTTTAACCCTAGGAGTAGCAAGTATAAATACTTGCTTAAGAGAGGTTTTGAGGAGGCTTAATTTTTCAGAAAAAACACTTCACATTTCGTGAGAGGGCTTAGGGTTTCCTAAATCCAAAATTCTCTTATCAATTTCAATCCCAAGAAGTTGGAATTGTGGCGAGAGCAACAAGGAGAAATCGTGAGTAATATCGATTCATCTTTGTTGTTGTTCATTTCTTCTCTAGTGAGTCATATCTAGGGTAGATTTGAATCTTTCTTGGGCTTATTGGTTATTGTAATTCGTAGACATCAATCTTGTAAGATTGATTTTTCTTTTAGCTATTGAATTCTCTATCATTTTTAGTGCATTGTGACGTTAATTTGGTATTGAAAGGGGTAGTGGAATTCACGGTTTGTGTTGCTTCATTTTGATCTGACTTCCACATGATTCTCAAGCCTTATTGTGGTTATTTGGTTAAATTATCATTAGAGATTACAATTATATCATTTGATCATCATTTTTCCATCAAATCTTCACGTGAAATCACCCTCAATTGAACCGGTTTGTGTTTTGTGAATTAAGGTGTTTTTCCTTGATTCTTTTGATTGTGCTTAAGTGGAATTAGGCACATCACAAATTAGTGGAAAGGGGCTCAAAGGCTTATCACTAGGAAAATTACATAGAGGAGGGAGACCATGTTCAAGAGGTTTTTTTTCCAAAATAGCTTGAGATAAAAGATAGCCATGGAGATTTTCAACATTAAGCAAAAAAACTTGATACACTCAGAACGTATATATAAAATGGGAGCGTAAATTGCAGCAAGTGCACTGGTCGTATCAAGTAATAGAGTGGTGAAAAGTAAGGTTATCGATCCCTTGAGGAACCAATAGAGTACTAGACCTATGGCAATTCTTATCAATATCTAGGTGATTAAAATGGGGTTTTGAAATGTCTAAGCTAAAAATTTAACTTAAAGCAAACAAGGAGAATTTTATGAAGAATCTATCAATTATGAACAAGGAAATTAGAATTCACCCTAGATTCATTAATCAAACCGCTACCATGTTATATCAACTAGTGGTTATAAGGTTATTCAAGTGAGTTTAGAAAATCCTTTTTAGGGATGTTAACCTTAAATCAATTAGTCGGCTTCCGCGTCTCCAATTAACCAAGGAATCAAAATTATGTTCATACACCTCCCATGCTACAAACAACTAATGCCCTAAATCAATTAACCCTAATCCCTTAGTGATTAATTAATAAGAAACAATGCATTGCGCCCTCCATAAACTCTAATTAAACCAATTATCGCAACTCCCATATTAATAATCAATCTAATTAAGAATTCCTAACAAATCCTAATCAACTCCCATATCAAAAGGATTTCTAACAATTATAATAAAAGACCAATTATAATTGAAATCAAAGGAATTGCAATCATGAATAATCCTAATAATTCCTAATCATATAACATGGCTACAATTATCCTTTTAACATTCTAGGGTTTCATCCAATTTCCCAAGGAAAAGACTTAGCAATTCATGGAGATAAATACATGATTATGATTCAAGGAGATTCGTGCAAAAAAAATCATATTCAATAGTTGGATCAAATACTTAAATTGCATATAAGAAATAAAGTTCAGAAATCGCCGATTCAACAATATAAATAAGACCTTAATTGCAAGGAACTCCACAAATTCTTCACAAAGGATGATAATCTTCACCAAGATCACAAAGTTTTCTCCAAGATTTGATCTCCACAATTCTCCCTTAAAACTAGGTTAAAACTACTTTAAGAACAAGAAAAATTGACAAAAGTTTTTCCACAAATCGACCTAGGACCTATATATATGCAAGGGGAGGCGAGAAGATGCAATTAAAACAAGACCAGCCCAAGGCCGGCCAAAGGCCGGCAACCTTTATTTAAGCCGGCCATAAAGGCCAATGGCCTTCATTTAAGCCGGCCATAAAAGCTGGCGGCTATGCCTTTTTTTCCTTTGCCATCCTTCAATCTTTTCATGCTTCAATTTGTATGCAATCTCTCCAAATTAATTAAGCTTTGAACTCAAAGTCCTCCAACATCTGAAATGTAAAAATAAACATGATTAAGTACCAATTTCCTTGTGATTTCTCTAAAATCAATAATGAATACTTGCAAATCGCGTAATGAATTATGAGTAAAATATGCCTTTATCAACTCCCCCACACTTAAACTTTTGCTTGTCCTCAAGCAAAATAAAACCAGAAAGAAATCCATCCTAGAAAGTACAAAAAAAATTTATTATCATACGAACTTGAACATATGTCATCTCTACTTCTGACTCACTACTTTGTGATGCCCACCACTCAAACCAAACTGGGAATATGTGATTAGAGTACTATACTCAAAATTAACCAACTAATCTAGAGAAAACAAAATTTAATCCAAACGTTTAACCTAAGAATTCTTATTCCAAAAGTAGATATTTAGTTCTAAAGGAAAAACACCCATTTAAACTTCACTAGCAATTAGCAAGCATATGATCCTTCACATCACTTCTTTAAACAGGTCAACATAAAATGAAAGCATATGGTATCAATTCATTTCCTAGATTTTCTCCCTTTTATTATAAGTCCTGTAACTTATTGATGAGCATTCACTAAAACTCTACTTTTTTTTTCTTTTTTTTTACTATAAAATAAGTTCGTGTATTGAACTTTTACTTCTCCGCCCTTATCGCTATAGTGAGATCACTGATTCTGCACATCCCGGGCTCATCACCCAAGTGACCAGGTTTTAAAGGGACCCCATCGAACTCTCCCTCACTCTAGCATTCAAGTTTGGATACTCTTAACTCAATTACCTGAGTCATTGGAGTAATGCAACTTATTTCATTTGAATGCTATACAGAATTAAGACTTTTTTATAAGGGATCACTAAGTGAGGAGTTTCCCTTACCTCTTTCATTAGATGTTGAAAAGCTTTCAAAGCAACTTTCAAGAAGATATACCAGCTAGAGAAGAGACCCAAAGTAGACCTGTTTATCTTTCACAAGAGGACTCAATAGACTCTTAAACTTCAAATTATAAGGCTAAAAACTAGGTAAATTTGATTTCTAAAGATTTTATTCATTAATTTTAACTAAGTACAAGAATCACAACAGTGGTGAGTAGGGCATAATAATGAGTTATTATTTTTAATAAATCATAAACAGATGCAAAAGGCTATTGTTTTTTTTTTTTTGTATAATCTCTAGATTTCCATCAAAATTTTTGAAAAAAATTGGCCTAAAAATTGTCAGATAACTCAGGGACAAATACAGTTCAAGATAATGGAAGAGTATGATCATCAAGGCACAGAACAGGCAATACTCATCTCAACTTTAATACCTACATTCCCTTCCCCACACTTAAGAATAGACAGTGTCCATACTGTCTCACATCAATGCAAATAACAAAATAGGAAGGAAATAAGAAAAAAGGAACTGGTACTCCCCTGGTATAACATGTAGAAGCCATATTTAAATCCCATCAAAGCTGAACTTGGAGAGATTAGTCCTTATGAACATTCACCTTGCATTTTCCTAAAAACAATTAAAAGAAAACCAACGAAACACAATAAAGTAAACGTAAATATGGGCTGCCTCCCATAGAGCGCTTGTTTTATAGTCATCAGCCTGACTATCAGGGTTTGTCATCTCAGCTTAAATCAAGTAGTTTAAACAACTCCTCCAACACCATCGTCTTCAGATTAGGATTCCAAGCTTCCTTCCATGGTATAGTGCCCTTCTTTTCAGCTTCCACTAATGTTTTGTAGGTGGATATCAACAAACTTACCTGCTGGATGTCTGCCCTTAACCACCCCAGGATTTCCCTATGTTCATCCAACTGGCCTTGAATCTACTGCTGCAATTCTCTTGTCATAGGCGTTGGATTAATGTGAGGCCATGGATTTCCTGAATTTAGACACTCATAATCAAACAATTGATTAGAAAAGACATTGGGTTCAAGTGTCCTGCATGGGCATTAGTGTCGGCACTGGTGGCTTCTCATAGTGGTCTGTCTTCTCAAAAGCAACAACATTTTCAGTTGGGGTACTTGCTCACAGCCTTTGTTTTCTTGCTCATCCTCATCCCCCCAATCATCTATCTCATTCAAGACAGCTTCAAGAGTGGTTTGCCCTACATCTTCCTCCACATCATTGTTAGTAATTTCACCCTCAGCAGATATGTTAGAATACATTGCTTTCTCATTAGACAAAAACACAGGATCATACATATCAAATGTTACCTGGTCATCTAGTGCTCTAAGGGTGAGCTTACCTTGTCCTACATCAATTAGAGCTTGAATGTGGCTAGGAATGGTCTACCCAGAATGAGTGGAATGTCCTCATCTTCTTCCACATCCAGTATGACAAAGTCCACTGGAAATATGAATTTATTGACCTTGACTAAGACATCCTCTACTGTACCCTTGGAAAACCTTAAGCTCTTATCAGTTAGCTGCACAGTGATTGGTCTCCTCTTGCACTTTTGTGGCTCTATTCCAAGCTTCCTAAAAACTGAAAGTGGCATTAAATTAATACTTGCACCAGAATCAATCAAAAAATTCTTAAAATCAATATTACCAATGGTGCAAGGGATACTGAAACTTCCCTGATCTTTCAGCTTTCTAGGTAGCTGAGCAGATTTCTTCTCTATGACAGCTGAACTCTCGCCAAGAAGCATTACTTTCTCAACACTCTCCATGGATCTTTTGTTAGAGAGCAGCTCTTTCATGAATTTGGTATAGGATGGAATTTGCTTCAGCTCTAAAGAGTATATTGATTTGAAGCCCCTTAAATATATCACAAAACCTGGCAAACTAGGCTTCCAACTCCCTCTGCTTGAGTCTTCCTAGGAAGGGGATAGGTGGAACATAAGGCTGCAACACTGGTGCTTTGGATGTGAGTTCCTCCTCCTTCTGCTTACCTTTCTCTGGATCTTTCTCTTGAATTTTTACCTGCCTTTCAGCTTTCTTCACCTCCTTACCACTCCTTAGCATGATGGCATTGACATGATGGGTGTTCTCCTCAATTTTGCTAGGCAAAGACCCTGAGCGTCTAATACTTAGCTGCTGTGCAATTTAATCGAGCTGACCCTCCAAGTTTCTGATAGAAGCTTGTTGGTTTTGCAGGAGGGTGTCAGTCTTTTGCATGTAGCTCTTCATGAGCTCTTCCATCTGAGTGGGTTGCTGTTGAGAATAGGCATTCTGAGTAGAGGCTTGTTTGGGAAATCCAGGGGGCGGGTTAAGTGCTTGATTCTCATTCCTCCATGAGAAGTTTGGATGATTGCACCACCCAGGATTGTATGTATTCGAATATGGTCCTTGAGTACCTCTCTGGAGGTTGCCTACAAAGTTTACCTGCTCTCCACTAGATGGAGTTGACAACTTTCCAACCATGCACTCACTAGCTGAGTGAGGTCCTGAGCAAATTTCACAACTAGAAGATAGATTAGCATTAAAAGAATTTGAATAGGCAAGTCTACTTACCTGAGTGGTGAGGGCAGCTATTTGAGCAGTCAACTAAGCCATACTAACATTGTAATTCACTGAAGCCACTCTTGTACCACTTCTCTCATTTTGCCAATTGTGTGCACTAGAGGCCATCTCTTCTATAAATGCATTGGCCTCTAAGTAAGTTTTTCCCATTAATGCACCCCCACCCCCAGCTGCAGCATCTACAAGAGACCTCAATGTCTCATCCAAACTCAAGTAAAAGATCTCAATAAGGAGATTGTCTAGTAAACCATGATGTGGGCATTTTCTAGTTGCTTCCTTGAATCTCTCCCATGCCTCATAAAGTGGTTCACCACTAAACTTTGTAAAGTTAGTGATGTCACTTCTTAGTTTGGCGGTCCTAGCTGGTGGGAAGAATCTCCTCAAGAACTTGATTGATAGGTCTTCCCAGGTAGTGACAGATCCCTGGGGCAATGAATAAAACCAAGCTCTAGCTTTATCCCTCAATGAGAAAGGGAAAAGCTGTAGTCTTATGGCATCATCAGTGACACCATTCTACTTAACAGTGTTGGTGTATTGAAGGAACCCAGCAAGATGATCATCAGGGCTCTCATTTGAAAACCCTCCAAACTGACTCGATTGCACCATCTAAATGAGTGCCGGTTTAAGCTCAAAATGTTTGGCTTGTATAGCTGGTCTAACAATGGGTGGTTCCTGAATCCTAGGAACAGAGAAATCTCTAAGTGCTCGCTGAACACCCTGAATCTGGCGATTATCCTCATTCGCCATCTCTTCTACTTGTTGTCTCTTCTAATCTAGCGTAGAGTACGCTCAATCTCAATATAGAATGGTAAGAGATCAGCACTCCTACTCTTGCGCATGTAACACTTGCAAAGAGACCAAAAAACCAAGAAAAACGTAAAATTGCACCTAGACTACCAACAGAACTACGAAATCTAATATCTATTAGTTCCCCGGCAACAGTGCCAAAAACTTGATACGCTCAAAACGTATATATAAAATGGGAGTGTAAATTGCAGCAAGTGCACTGGTCGTATCAAGTAATAGAGTGGTGAAAAGTAAGGTTGTCGATCCCTCGAGGAACCAATAGAGTACTAGACCTATGGCGATTCTTATCAATATCTAGGTGATTAAAAAGGGGTTTTGAAATGTCTAAGCTAAAAATTTAACCTAAAGCAAACAAGGAGAATTTTATGAAGAATCTATCAATTATGAACGAGGGAAATTAGAATTCACCCCAGATTCATTAATCAAACTGCTACCATGTTATATCAACTAGTGGTTATAAGGTTATTCAAGTGAGTTTAGAAAATCCTTTTTAGGGATGTTAACCTTAAATCAATTAGTAGGCTTCTGCGTCTCCAATTAACCAAGGAATCAAAATTATGTTCATACACCTCCCGATACTACAAACAACTAATGCCCTAAATCAATTAACCCTAATCCCTTAGTGATTAATTAACAAGAAACATTGCATTGCGCCCTCCATAAACTATAATTAAACCAATTATCGCAACTCCCGTATTAATAATCAATCTAATTAAAAATTCCTAACAAATCCTAATCAACTCCCATATCAAAAGGATTTCTAACAATTATAATCAAAGACCAATTATAATTGAAATCAAAGGAATTGCAATCATGAATAATCCTAATAATTCCTAATCATATAACATGGCTACAATTATCCTTTTAACATTCTAGGGTTTCATCCAATTTCCCAAGGAAAAGACTTAGCAATTCATGGAGATAAATACATGATTATGATTCAAGGAGATTCGTGCAAAAGAAATCATATTTAATAGTTGGATCAAATACTTAAATTGCATATAAGAAATAAAGTTCAGAAATCACCGATTCAACAATATAAATAAGACCTTAATTGCAAGGAACTCCACAAATTCTTCACAAAGGATGATAATCTTCACCAAGATCACAAAGTTTTCTCCAAGATTTGATCTCCATAATTCTCCCTTAAAACTAGGTTAAAACTACTTTAAGAACAAGAAACATTGACAAAAGTTTTTCCACAAATCGACCTAGGACCTATATATATGCAAGGGAAGGCGAGAAGATGCAATTAAAACAAGACCGGCCAAAGGCCGACAGCCTTTATTTAAGCCGGCCATAAAGGCCGGCGGCCTTCATTTAAGCCGGCCATAAAGGCCAGCGGCTTTGTTTTTTTTCCTTTGCCATCCTTCAATCTTTTCATGCTTCAATTTGTATGCAATCTCTCCAAATTGATTAAGCTTTGAACTCAAAGTCCTCTAACATCTGAAATGTAAAAATAAACATGATTAAGTACCATTTCCTTGTGATTTCTCTAAAATCAATAATGAATACTTGCAAATCGCTTAATGAATTATGATTAAAATATGCCTTTATCAAGAGTCAATTGTAAAATGAGAGGTAGAGGTGAACTAGCGGATCAAGTTTGTGCTAAAGGCCTTATACGTAGATGAAGAATAAAAATATCTATGTTTTTAAATGGATTAGATCCTAGATTTTAGCATGAGATGAGGTCTTTTGAGTTGACTACTTATTCAACATTGGTCAATAATGCTAAGTTATTGGAGTATAATTATAAACGAATTAGAGAGTGTTACAACCACATAGCCCAACTAAGTAAAGGAAAGAGACCAACCACTAGTGTTGTCAATTAAGACAATGGAAAGACACTGACTTTCATACAGTTTGGATGGAAGGATAGTTGGCTCCTTCCATTGAAAATATTGTCACTTTGTTAAGTATCGATCGAAGGCGTCTCACGTTTATGGCCTCATGAAGAGAAGGTTTGTAAGTAGTACCCAAGAGATTGTTTTGCATGCAACCAAAAAGGCATAGCATTAAAGATTGCAAGAGCCCCACCTTCCCACCAATCTTCTACTACCATTGTAGCTAAAGAGGATATCACATGCATGAGTATAAGGAGGCATGTAGTTAGAGAACACTTGTAGTTTAGATTGTGAGGTTGATATTAGAGGATAGAAATTGAAAGGCCATGTTTAATTCTTCACTTTGCACCAATAAGTTACCTTAAATAGAGGCACTATGGTGGGCACATTCCTTATTCTATCTCATAATGCCTGCGTTTTATTTAATATCAGTGCATTACATTCTTACTTGTCTGTATCTTTTACAATTGCTTGCAATGCATGAATTGTGCCTCCTGAGATAGATTTGATCATAAGTGTGCCATTAGGTAGCAGTTCATTATTGAATCGAGTCTATAAGAACGTAGACATTGAGATATCTAGAACACAAACACCAATTGATTTTGTGTGTGTATATGTTTGTATGTGTTAGACATGACGGAGTTTGATGTCACTCTAAGAGTTAAGTGGCTCTCAAAGTACTATGCCATTATTGATTGGCAAAATCAAGTGGTGTGTTTTAACATATAGACGAAGAAGCTTTCTACTACAAGATAAAAGTTTAGAAACTAGTTAATGTGCTTAAGGGGAATCTCAATACCACTCAACAAATCAAACACAATTGATTCCAATTTCCAATTAAAATGGCGTGAAACAAGATTGAAGATGGAATCCCCAAATGGCATGAAACAAGAACCAATAACCCTAAATGGCGTGAATCAAATTAAGATATACTACAATTGGATTCCAATACCAATCAAATACAAAAGGAACAATTCAATTCCAATTCCCACAATTGGCATGAAAACCTAGCAATACAAGAACCCTAATTTAGCATAAATGGAACAAATAAAATCAACCAATTATAAACTAGATATAACTTACTAGCAATAATCGGATGCAACTTAAGAAATATTGATATGACTTACAATATTTCCTTAAGCTAACTTGCCACAATTTCACAAATGAAATTGATAAGAGTAAGGTGGCATGAAGAGGAGCTCTCCTACAGCAACAAATTTCAGATATGTAATGTTCAAAAAGTGCCCACAAACCCTACTTAGCAAGTATTTATACTTGCTTTAAATAAGGAAAATTTAACAAAAGAAAATTACAAGTAAAGAGCAACATGTATGGCCAGTTTTTCAACTAAAGGAATTACAAATAAAACCCTCATATGTGGTCGGCTTCTTGCACCTCCTTGGAACAATATAGGACTGGTTCTTCTTTGATTTATGTAGGTCCATGAATGACCCACAATTGAGCATTAGTGAATTTACCCTCTGTTTTATAAAATTGACAAATTTACTTGCTACAATGAAAAGACAAATTATTATGAGATAAATAAAAATAACATGTGGATGTCTGGGCTCATTTGTTCAAATTGGCTTCCTATTGTTAGATCCAGAGGTTTGATTCCCATCATCCCCTCGAGGCTCTAAAAAAATTGTCCTCAAATCTAAGGGGTCTTTTCTTGGATTAACATCCCTTGTTTACATGTGCTTGTTGGCCTGAAGTCCTGAGTAGCCATTAGTTTTACTGATCTATTCTTGAAATGTGCAAACTTCGGTTGGAGAAATAGGAGTCAAGATAACCCGTGCACCATCTTTCTAAAAAATATAAGTGTTTCTGAACCCATTATGTAGCACCTTCCTATCAAACAACCAAGGCCTAGCCAGCAGTAATGAAAGGCACACATAGGAAAAACATCACAGACAATTTCATCACTATATCTATCTCCTATGTTGAATGGCACCTTTGCCCTCCATGTAACATGCAAACTACCCCATTCATCCAACCAATGTAATTTGTAAGGGTGTAGATGTGGACTAGTGACTAGTTGTAAGTTATTTACTAATGCAGTAGAAACGACATTAGTGCAATGGTCGGTGTCGATTCCAACAAAATTAAAACCTACTCCTAAACAATTATATAATTTGTATACAGCAGTGAATAGGGTCATATCCACAGGGAATGGTTAAATTTATTTCTATTAAAAGAAAATAGAGAGAAAAAGAAGAATGGGGGTTTGTTTATAAATTCAAATAAAACTGAAATCAAATAATAAAATTTTATAATGATGAAAGCCTAACCAAAGGTATCATTTAAACAAGGTTATATATCTCCATAACATGAATTTGACTATTTATTCTATAATCAAACATGTTATTGTATCACAGATATTAGAACTATCAGACAATTACGGATCTAACGTTCTAATTGACAATATATTAACTTGCTAATTGAATAGAAGAGCTCTAATTCATACCAATCAAACAAGATAATAATAACAAAATATTTAGAAGATATATAAGTACCAAAAAATAAAGAATAGAATAAAAACAAATCAATTAGATCTCATAATTCTTAAAGAACTAAACTATTAATGATCCTTTGGCTAGAAGATTGTTTAGCTACAAATGTTCATAACTAAACAAAATCAAAAAGTGAAAAAGATGAAAAGTGTCTCCTCTGAATTTTGTCTTAAAAGGGTATATATATCTCTAGAAAATAGATCAAATCTAAAGATTTGATTTGGATCTCCAAATAACAAACAAATCTCGGCTAAGCATGTACGCCGGATCCAACGCCGGCGGCGTAAATAGGCAGCGTATATGCAAAACTTCTCCAACGCCGGCAATGTATACTTCAAGCCTTCTTCTCTTGTACGCCGGATTCAATACCGGCGGTGTATACCCGGCGTATATCCTTACGCTGCCTCTAAGCCGGCGGTGTAAATCCTTGACTTTGATCCAAATTGCAGATGACTTCTCTAAATCACTTGAATTAGCACTCTTGACTCCATTGAACCCGATTTATCGCCATAATAAAATTAAGTACCAATTCTTATGATTTCTATAAAATCAATAATATATTAACACAATTCATACTATAAAAATTGAGTATAAAATGGCTCTATCAAATTCCCCCACACTTAACTCTTACTTGTCCTCAAGCAATTGAATCAAATCAATTGAGAAATCTGTCATAGATTATATGAAATTTTTCATTTTTATCATTTCAAGCATCTATTCTTTTATAATTCATGACTTGTAATTTTAATTTCTACTGCTCCAACCAAACTGGTTTCCTATGATTAAATTACCATAGTTAAAATTTAATAGCTAATCTAAACAAACAAACTTTAATCCTCATGTTTAGCAAAAGAATGTTTATTCCAAAAGTAAATACTTAATCCAATAAAGAAAAACACCTAATTAAACTTCATTGGATATTGGCAAGTATATAATCTTTGCAACACAAAGTAAAAGCATATGGTATCTACTCTTTCCCTAGACTTTCTCCCTTTTTATCATAAGTCTTATTTCATTCAATGATCTTTACATTCATATTCTTTTGATTTAATCAAACATTTATTTTGACGGGTTTTTGCCCGCTTCTTTTTCATGAACTTTTGCCTTTTTCACCCTTATCGTTATAGTGAGTTCATCGAGTCAGCAGCATCCCGAGCTCATCACTCAAGTGACCGGGTTTTAAGATACCCCTACGGACTCTTCCTCACTCTAACATTCAAGTTCGAATACTCTTAACTCAATTACTTGAATCATTGGAGTAATGGCTATGCTTGATTCTTCCCCACCCCCCCCCCCCCCCTCCCTTTTTTTTTTTATAAAGGATCACTAAGGAGAAAGTTTCTTCTACCTCTTTCACTAAGTGTTATCATTGTTTCAAAAACAACTTCAAAGAGTATATAGTAACTAATTTAACCTAGAAGTAAACTTGTTTATTTTTCACTTAAGAACTCGACCTACTCTTAGACTTCTAATTCTAAAGCTAAATACAAGGTAAATTTGTTTCTTAAAGATTTCACTACTTAATTTTAACCAAGTATTCTAATCACAGCAGTAGATGAGTAAAGCACTTGAACAAGTAAATTTCACATTTTGTTACAACATTTAGTACAATCTCCAGATTTCATGAAAATTTTGAAAAATTTGGCTTAAAATTTTAAAATTTTCCATATAATGCTTAAGGACAAATATTCAAAGTATGAGTATAATATGATTTTAGATGTTAGCTAATAATACTCTATTCTCTATTCTCTATATTTTATTATCCTCTCCCCTACACTTAGTTTGAACAGTGTCCGCACTGTTCCTAATTCAGCACAATTAAAGAGGAATTAAAAACATAAGGAACATTAGAGAATAAGAGAAAAGAAATACTAGTACTTCCCTAGTATAAAGTGTAAAGTGATTGGAATTCTCTCCTTAAGCACGAGAGAGTGTCATCTGATGATATGTACCCTTTCTGCAGCTAATCAAAAGAAAAAAATCAAAACAAAACTAAAATAAAATAAATTGAAATTTTTTTTTAACGTCTTTAGCTAGACGTTCCTGGTAATTAATCGCAGTACTCGGGGTAAGTTAAACTGGTTTCTTCAATATTACACACTTGAAATCCTTCATAAAAAGGTTTCAAGCGATGACCATTGACTTTGAAAGTCTTACCAGTTTCAAGACTTATGATCTCAACTGCACCATGTGAAAATATGTTAGTGATAACAAAAGGACCAACCCACCGTGAGCGTAGTTTTCCAGAAAACAACTTCAATCGAGAGTGATAAAGTAATACTTTTTGACCTACAGAAAAATTCTTTCGAGAAATCATTTGATCATGAAAATCCTTTGTTTTTTCCTTGTAAATTTTAGTGCTCTCATAAGCTTCTCTTCAAATTTCTTCAAGTTCTTGTAATTGAAGTTTTCTATGCTCACCAGCCTTATCCATTTGCATGTTACATTGTTTTATAGCCCAGTATGCCCTATGTTCCAACTCCACAGGGAGGTGACACGGTTTGCCAAATATCAAATGGTAAGGAGACATACCTATAGGGGTCTTGTAAGCTGTCCGGTAGGCCCACAATGCATCTTCAAGTCTTATGCTCCAATCCTTCCTGCTTGGATTGACAGTTTTTTCCAGAATAGACTTGATTTCTCGATTTGATACCTCTACCAATCCATTGGTTTGAGGGTGGTATGCGGTGGAAGTGCAATGAGTGACATTATACTTCTTAAGCAGAGTTTCCACTACTCTATTACAAAAGTGTGTGCCACAATCACTGATAAGAGCCTTTGGTGTCCCAAACCTAGCAAAAATATGAGATGTGACAAAATCCACAACAACTTTGGCATCGTTAGTTCGGGTCGCTTTGGCTTCTACCCACTTTGAGACATAATCCACAGTAAGAAGGATGTAAACATTACCGAAAGAAAGAGGAAAATGACCCATAAAATCAATACCCCATATATCAAATATTTCACAAGCAAGAATAGGGGTAAGTGGCTTTTGGTCTCTATGTCCTAAGTTGCCAACTTTCTGACATCGTTCACAAGACTTACAAAACATATAAGAATCACGAAACAAGGTAAGCCAAAACAACCCACACCCTAATACTTTTTGAGCTGTCCTCTTAGGGCCAAAGTGTCCACCACATGCATATGAGTGACAAAATTGCAAGACAGAAGGAATATCATCTTGAGAAATACACCTTCTAATGATTTGATTAGCACAATGTTTCCACAAATACGGATCATCCCATACATAGTACTTAGCATCACTTTTAATTTTATCTTTTTGAGCCCTAGACAAATCACTTGGTAGTGTCTTAGTAACCAAATGGTTGACAATATCAGCATACCAAGGAATTGTCTTTTGAATAGAAAAGAGATGCTCATCTAGAAAATCATCTTATAGTGGTATTGACTCTTCACTGATGAGTATTCTACTGAGGTGGTCAGCAACTAAGTTTTCGGAGCCTTTCCTATCACGTATTTCCATATCAAACTCTTGTAATAAGAGTATCCATCAAATAAGTCTTGGTTTCGCCTCCTTCTTCGCAAGTAGGTACTTGAGAGCTGCATGATCAGAGTACCAAGTAAATATGATCTGAATTTTTCTAAAGCAAAAACAATAGCCAAGAATTCTTTTTCCGTTGTGGAATAGTTGCATTGAGGACTATCCAATGTTCTGGGAGCGTAGTAAATGACATGAGAAGCTTTTCCAACTCTTTGGCCAAAAACAGCTCCAACTGCATAATTGCTCGCATCACACATAATTTCAAAAGGAAGGTTCCAGTCAGGTGGTTGAATGATTGGAGCAGAAGTTAACTTATCCTTCAATGTGTCAAAAGCATGCTTGCAGGCCTCATCGAACTCAAATGCCACTTCTTTTTGCAGCAATCTACATAGGGGCTGAGTAATCTTGGAAAAATCCTTGATGAAGTGTCGATAGAATCCTGCACTCCCAAGAAAAGAGCGAATTTCCCGTACACTTACAGGGTAAGATAAAGATTTAATCAATTCTATTTTAGCTTTATCGACTTCAAGTCCCCTAGAAGATACAATATGACCTAGAATTAGGCCCTGTTCAACCATAAAGTGACATTTTTCATAGTTCAATACAAGATTCTTATCTATACATCTCTGAAGCACTTTTGTAAGGTTAGTCAAACATGAATCAAAAGAATTACCATAGACGGTGAAGTCATCCATGAAAACTTCTATGATATTCTCCACATAATCTGAAAATATACTAACCATACACCTTTGGAATGTGGCTGAGGCATTGCAAAGCCCAAAAGGCATCCTTCGATACGCAAAAGTACCGAATGGACATGTGAAAGTAGTCTTCTCTTGATCTTTCGGTGCCACTGGAATTTGATGAAAACCTGAATAACCGTCAAGACAACAATAGTGAGAATGGCCAGCCAAACGTTCAAGCATCTGATCAAGAAAAGGAAGAGGGAAGTGATCTTTTCTAGTTGATGCATTTAACTTCCTATAATCAACACAAACCCTCCATCCATTCTGAACACGAGTAGGAACTAACTCACCATTAGAGTTTTCAATCACAGTTAAGCCTGTTTTCTTTGGAACAACTTGAATTGGACTTACCCATTTGCTATTGGAAATTAGATAGATCATACCTACATCGAGAAGATTCAAGATCTCTTTCTTAACTACTTCCATCATAGGCGGGTTCAAACGATGCTGAACTTCTCTTGAAGGTTTGCAATTATCTTCCATTAATATCTTGTGCATGCATGTGGAGGGGCTTAGTCCTTTGATATCAGCTTTGGACCATCCAATGGCTTCTTTATACTCTCTCAACACCCGAATCAACTTTTCTTCTTCTAGAGTACTTAGTTTGTTAGAGACTATCACAGCAAAAGTCTCATTTTCTCCTAAGAAGATGTACTTTAGATGTTCGGGTAAGGGTTTTAATTCCAGCTTTGGTGCCTGCACAATAGAGGGAAGAAGTCTTGTGTTAGAAGGAGGTAAATTAATGTAGGACACACCATACCTGATAGGTTTTAACGATTCTAGCTCACAAATCATGTCCTGCAAATCAGAGGATATTACAAACTTCTTCTTAAGAGTTTTTTATGTATTAATAGTAAGACTCTTATTAAATGCAATTTTCAACTCATCATCGTCTATCAAGTCAAATGTAGCCTGTGTTAATGGGTTAATAACATCCATAACAAAAACAGGAGAGATATCACTAGGATATTTCATGGCATCATAAATGTTAAATCTAATCACTTCACCATCAAATTCCATAGTGAGGGTGCCATCATGTACATCAATTTTCATCCTGGATGTCTTAAGAAATGGTCTCCCTAATAATATCAGTGATGAGTTATGAGAATCATCATTTTCCATGTCAAGCACATAAAAATCAGCAGGGAAAACCAGCCCATTAACTTGTACTAAAACATCTTCTAGAACTCCCTCAAGATAAACATTAGACCTGTCATCAAGTTAAACAATAACACCTGTTTCCTTCAACGGACCAACATTCAAACATTGATAAACAGACAAAGGCATGACATTAATCGAAGCTCCTAGATCACACATGGCTTTAGCAATTCCAAGATTACCTATTTTGCAAGGAATAGTAAACATACTTGGGTCCTTACATTTAGGAGGAAGCTTCTTCTAAAGAACAACTGAAACATTCTCACCCACACTAATCTTTTCATTACCTTTCAGCTTTCTTTTGTTAGTGCACAACTCTTTAAGAAATTTAACATTGCAAGGTACTTGTTTTATTGCATCAAGCAAAGGAATATTTACCTCAACCTTGTGAAAAGTTTCAAGAATCTCTTTTTCTTCAACTTCATTCTTGGATTTCGCTAATCTAGAAGGGAAAGGGGGTGTTGTCGCCATGACCTTTAGTGGTTCAATGAGGGATTCTCTGGTTTGGTTGTCCTGCTGGCACGGAGTCGAGATCTCTTTCTCAGTCTCTTCCTCAAGATTAGTTCGGTGTCCTTTCTTATTTGATCCCTGCAATTCCATTCCACTTCTCAAGGTAATTGCATTGGCGCTTTGCTTTGGATTTGTGATAGTTTGAGAAGGTAACTTACCTTGATTTTCTAACCTGTTTATAGAAGAAGCAAGTTGGCTTACCTGGTTCTCCAAGTTTTGAATGCTCTGAGTTATCTCATCCTGAAATTGTTTTGTATTAACAGCAAGCGATTTCACAATTTCCTCAAGAGACATACCTGAATTGGAAGGAGCTTGTGGTACTTGGTTTGATGGCCTAGTTGAAATTGTTGGAAGTTTTGTGGTCTATTGCCATATCTGAAGTTAGGATAATCCCTCCATCTAGGATTATAAGTATTCGAGTAGGGATCATATTTCCTCTATGGTTGTCCTGGGAATCCTCCCACAGCATTGGCATGCTCATGATTGTCATCTTGCAATGTGGGGGCACATGTCAATAGGATGATTAGGGGCAGCACAAATTCCACAAGCCTTCACCTGCTGTGTATTTTCGAGGGCTATCTGTTGAACAAGGGAGGTTAGGTTAGAAATTTGATGCTCAAGGTTAGAAACACTTACCTCATTTACCTTCCTTGAAGAAGAATCATGTCTAAACCCAAATTGTTGTGAATTAGCAGCCATAATGGAGATCAATTCCCTAGCTTGACCAGGGGTTTTATTCACTATGGCACCTCCACTAGCAGCATCCATCATCTTCCTCTCCATCGGAAGTAGACCTTCATAGAAGTATTGAATGAGAAGTTGTTCAGATATCCCATGTTGTGGACAGCTTGCACAAAGTTGCTTGAACCTCTCCCAATACTCATGAAGAGTCTCAGTATCCCTTTGTTTGATACCACTGATCTCTCTTCTTATGCCAACTGCTCTAGATGCAGGGAAAAATTTATCCAGGAAGAGCTTCACCATATCTGTCTAAGTAGTAATAGAACCTGAAGCAAATAAAACAACCAATCTTTAGCACTAGCACTTAAAGAAAATGGAAAGGCACACAACTTGATTTGATCTTCGGATATTCCTTGCGACCTCATACTAGAACACACTATATGAAACTCTTTCAAATGTTTGTGAGGATCTTCATTCTCAAGACCATGAAAAGTGGGTAGTAAATGTATCAAACCAGATTTCAATTCAAAAGCAACGGCCAATTCAGGATACTGAATACAAAGTGGTTGTTGAGTCACATCTAGTGTAGCCAATTCTCTTAATGTTCTCTCAGGATTTGCCATATCTTCTTCTTTTTCAAATTCAATGGATGAATCAGACAAATCCAGTGCCAAGTTCAGTCCAGGGGATGAAGATATAACGGTTTCTTTTTTAAGAAGCTTAGCTTCTCTTCGCAATCTCTTAAAAGTCTTCTCAATCTCTAGATTATAAGTGAGTTCGCCTGTATGAGAAGAACGAGTCATGTAAGAATAGAAATAAATTTGACACCATTCCAAGGCAACAGCGCCAAAATTTGGTGGGTGTCGATTCCAACAAAATTAAAACCTACTCCTAAACAATTATATAATTTGTATACAGCAGTGAATAGGGTCGTATCCACAGGGAATGGTTAAATTTATTTCTATTAAAAGAAAATAGAGAGAAAAAGAAGAATGGGGGTTTTGTTTGTAAATTCAAATAAAACTGAAATCAGATAATAAAATTTTATAATGATGAAAGCCTAACCAAAGGTATCATTATAGTTTAATTCATAGAATTGATCATTGATGCAAATATTTTCTATTCTTTATCTCAAATAAACTGGTTACGGTTATTAACAAGATCTAATAACCTATCCCTCCTTACTTTCTTGATAATCAAAACAAGCTCTTTGATTACTTCTCTTATTGATTAAACAACCCTAAACAAGCTCTTAGGATTTAATCTATCAATAGCATTAAAAATAAGAGAGATCACCAATTCATGCCAGTAGATTATAAAATAACCTATTTAAACAAGATTATATATCTCCATAACATGAATTTGACTATTTATTCTATAATCAAACATGTTATTGTATCACAGAGATTAGAATTATCAAACAATTACGGATCTGACGTTCTAATTGACAATATATTAACTTGCTAATTGAATAGAAGAGCTCTAATTCATACCAATCAAATAAGATAATAATAACAAAAAATTCAGAAGATATATAAGTACCCAAAAATAAAGAATAGAATAAAAACAAATCAATTAGATCTCACAATTCTTAAAGAACTAAACTATTAATGATCCTTTGGCTAGAAGATTGTTTAGCCACACATGTTCATAACTAAACAAAATCAAAAAGTGAAAAAGATGAAAAGTGTCTCCTCTGAATTTCGTCTTAAAAGGGTATATATATCTCTAGAAAATAAATCAAATCTGTTCAAGATTTGATTTGGATCTCCAAATAACAAACAAATCTTGGCTAAGCATATACGCCGGATCCAACGCGGCGGCATAAATAGGCAGTGTATATGTAAAACTTCTCCAACGCCGGCAGTGTATACTTCAAGCCTTCTTCTCTTGTACGCCAAATTCAACACCAGCGGCGTATACCCGGCGTATATCCTTACGCTGCCTCTAAGCCAGCAGTGTAAATCCTTGACTTTGATCCAAATTGCAGATGACTTCTCTAAATCACTTGAATTAGCACTCTTAACTCCATTAAACCTGATTTATCGCCATAATAAAATTAAGTACCAATTCCTTATGATTTCTATAAAATCAATAATATATTAACACAATTCATACTATAAAAATTGAGTATAAAATGGCTCTATCATGCAACTACCACCATTAATGAAAATAACGCACAAATTACCTCAAATCCAATAAGGCATATGAAATAGGTTCTCCCTCTATATGTCCCTGACGTCTAGAGATATAGTCACGACCCTACGTAACACATTAATAGGCAAATATTTATCATCTCCCTTGTTCTCATGTGTCTCAACATCATGATCATCATAATATTCCTACAATGTTATGGACAAATCTATAGGCTCAACAACTTCTTCTTGACCATCCTCATTGTTTCCTTCCATAATAGTCATCACCCTTTTGTTAGGACACTGAGTAGCCATGTGTCTAAAACCCATGCATTTGAAACACTTAATTTGGAGCATTTTCCCACTAGTTGTCCCTGGCACTGTCTGCCTGAAATCAGCTCTAACAGCCTCTTTTCCTTTCCCTAAAATCTCCCTCTCCCTATCAATGTTAGAGGTATTCTTGTCCATAGTCTTATCATGTCACCCTACTCCTTTTTGTCCTCCCATCAGACCATTTGACCCAAGAGGTTTGGTAGAAGTTCCATACCTATTACTAGCTGCTCGAAAAAGGTTAGATCACCTCTGTCTCTCTACTTTTAGAGCTAACTGGATAGCCTCATCAAGTGTGTTATACATTTGTAGCTCTACAACATAGGTGATAAGAGTAAATTAATCCTTATAAATCATGGGCGTTAATGATGAATTTGTGTAATCTTTTGAATAAAATCAATGCGGATTCGGTACTTAATAGATAAATATATCAGTTTCAGGGTATAATACTAAAGAGAAGTGGAAAGATAACAAAAGGAGCATGATTGAAGCTCAAAAGATCAAGTTAAAGCTACTTATGGACAACATAGGGAAAGCTAAGCCCGTGTCATGAACCGTGTGTACGCCTGAGGATGAAATTTGTCACTTGAAAGGAAACACGGCTTGTGATATGGGTGTGCTTAAAGCCGTGGCAGACGCTGAGGAGAAATGGAAGAGTCCAAAACTTGGCACGGTTTGTAATCTAGCCGTGCCACACACTGAACAAGGATGAGGAATTGCAGATTATCGACCAGAGGGAGATACAGTTTGAAATCTGGCTATGTTGGTGGGCGTGTCAGGCGTATGTTATTCACTTTTCGAGATTTACTTGGAAAAGGAAAGATATATTTGTATCTTTCTAGCTGAAGATCCTAGGCCATTCCCTTAAGAGTATAAAAAGAACCAACCCTAGAGAAGGAGGAAGGAGGCGACACGAGAACAACCCTAGAGAAGAGAAGTTAGAAGAGTTTCCAGAATCGAAGTCAAGATCTTTGTTTTTGGGTTTATTTATGGATTCTAATATTTTCTCTTTTGTTCTTTTCATTAGAACCATGAGTAGTTAATTGTTTTATACCTGATCCCTCAAGAAACCCCTAATTGTTATGTAACGGATTTGTTAATGTTTCAATGATTAATCCTGATCTTTGAGTTTATTCATGTTGCAATCATGGTTTGTTTATCTTGATATGTGCGCAGTATTAGGATTGAATTAGATCTCTGTTAATAAGATTGAGAAATTGCTTAATAGAGTAGATCTGGCATGAATAAAAAGACTACTTGTAATCCTAGAGATAGGTTATAGGAGGTTTTCTGTATTGAATGAGGTCATGGTGGTCTGGTTCAATTGAGAGTCCTAGGATTTTATTGCAATCTTAATTATGTTAATTAAAGAGAGATCTTAATTGACTTAATTAGGATTAGGGATTATTGATCTTGAGAAAGACCTTAATCTAGTGTAAGAAACTCCGCATATCAGAGATGTTGTGTATTAATCATTGGAAAGTTTGTAATTGAATAAAAGTTGCATGATAATTAGGGGTGGAACTTAGGTAGGGTATGTTTAGATAATTGAATTAACTAAAGGAGTATTTGAATATCTTCAATCTGATCATTTAATTCGTTCCTTTCAGATTTAATCAGTAAGTAGGGTAATTGAGTTCACCAATAGTGAGAAGTTAAATAGTAGGATAATCATTAGTACAAGTACTTATAAGTCTTCGTGGGTTCGATACCTGTACTCCAATGCTATATTGCTAATTGATAGGTATACTTGCCTGAGAACTAATCGTAAGCTAGGATTGAGTATAGGATTTAACTTGTTAGAACGATCAGATCGTCAACCAGTAGGCAATTTCATACTTCAACCCAGACATAAATCGTGCTATGGTTTGTTCAAGAGGCTCGACTGACCCACATCTAATCATCAGTGTCTCAAACTCCTATACATAATCGTCAATCGTTTTGCCTTCCTACCTCAGTATTTAGAGACGCATAAACAATTCATGCCTATAATGTTCAGGTATAAACATTTTTCTCAATACCTGTTTCATGTCCCGCCAAGTATGTATATCAGCCTCACCATCTCTTCGTCTACTAACCACTAGATTTTTCCACCATAATGTGGCATAGCCTATGAATTCCACAACTACAAGACAAACCCAAGTGTTATCACTAATCTCATAGCACTCGAACAGACCCTTAACCTTGTCCTCCCAATCTAAATAATCATCTGCAGAACCCCTGCCTTCAAATGAAGGCATCTGCAATTTCACATACTCTAATCCCCAAAGTGGTCTGAACTCCCAGTTTGGGTTAAGGTTCATTATCAAAATTATCATCTCTTTCCTCCCTAAGAGCATGATAATCTCCTTCCATTCTCCTGCCCCTATTACCTCCGACAGCTCCCTCCCTATGAACATTCTAAGTGACTACTCTAGGTGGGGGTGCTTGAGGATTTGCTACTAGTAGTTATGGCATCATCATCCGATCTATCCGTTTTGCTAATGTAGCAACAATGGTGGTGAGATCCTGCAACTGCTCCTCTAATGTTCTTCCACCTACAGCTCGATGACCTTGGCCACCACCAACTTTACTATTGGCCTCATTGCCAATTCCCCCATTTACACTATCATTCAACATGGTTGATGAATTTATCTGTTGATACAAAAAAAAAAAAAAACAATTCAAGACAACTACAATACACTTCACGTCAAATATAATACACACAACAACCATTTTCAATCTTATAACAATACTCCACACATACACACTCTTCCACGATTCAACACAACACTAAAGTAATACACATACCATGACTTCACACACACTTCCACACTTCAACACACAACCACTACTACATACCCAACACACCACACTCACTCCATGGTACACAAACACTTACAGTGCAACACCCTTCAAACCAAAACACACACTCTACGCCACACACACACACTCACGGTACAACACACACTCCACGATTTCACTTCCAATCACGACAACAAAATGTAAATGGCAACAATTATAGACACTTCTCCAAATGGCAAGTAAATAATTCCAACTAGTCAAAGTGCATTATGATGATCAATACGCGATAACTACCTTAACTTAATGATTGATTTTGAAATTCAAAATGTTTCCTAATCCTCTACGCAAGAAGAGCAAATCTGAAATGAAAATGCACTTCCAATTCCGAAATCCTCAAGGAAACAATAAACACCAATCACGCTACTTCAATTTACAGAATTCTAAATTATGGAATTCAATTCAAGAACTTCCCCTTCTTCTACACACAATCAACTCACGGCAAAGGATGCAATCTGAATTCTACACTTCACAAGACTTCAATTAGAAATCACGAAAGCAATTCAAGGAACGATTCAACACAAGAACTCCAAGTTTCACTTCACTCAATTCAAATTTCGGAATAAAGGATCAAGAACCCTAAATCCCAATTAGTGAATCACAAAAATTTCCCTTCTCTAAACCTTGCTCTAATACCAAATTATGATGTGCTCAAAAGGGAATCTCAATACCACTCAACAAATCAAACACAATTGATTCCAATTTCCAATTAAAATGGTGTGAAATAAGATTGAAGATGGAATCCACAAATTGTGTGAAACAAGAACCAATAACCCTAAATGGCATGAATTAAATTAGATGTACTACAATTGGATTCTAATAGCAATCAAATACAAAAGGAATAATTCAATTCCAATTCCCACAATTGGTGTGAAAACCTAGCAATACAAGAACCCTAATTTGGTGTAAATGGAACAAATAAAATCAACCAATTATAAACTAGATGTAACTCACTAGCAATAATCAGATGCCACTTAAGAAATATTGATATGACTCATAATATTTCCTTAAGCCAACTCACCACAATTTCACAAATGAAATTGATAAAAGTAAGGTGGCATAAAGAGGAGCTCTCCCATAGCAACAAATTTCAGATTTGTAATTTTCAAAATGTGCCCACAAACCCTACTTGGCAAGTATTTATACTTGCTCTAAATAAGAAAAATTTAACAAAAGAAAATTACAAGTAAAGAGCAAAATGTGTGGTCGGTTTTTCAACTAAAGGAATTACAAATAAAACCCTTATATGTGGCTGGCTTCTTGCACCTCCTTGGAACAATATAGGACTAGTTCTTCTTTGATTTATGTAGGTCCATGAATGACCCACAATTGAGCATTAGTGAATTTACCCGCTATTCTGTAAAACTAACAAATTTACCTACTACAATATAAAGACAAATTATTATGAGATAAATAAAAATAACATGTGGATTTCTAGGCTCATTTGTTCAAATTGGCTTCCCACTGCTGGATTCAGAGGTTTAATTCCCATCACTAGTCAACATGTTACCTTATGAACTTTTGGTTAAAGAACTACAAGCAACGGTAGCTTCAATGATAATGGATGCAAGTTAAGCAACCAATCTAGAATGAGACCTATTTTGTGTAGTTACCTAAAAGTTTTTCCTAATTTACCTCTAGATTGAGAAATTGAGTTTAGCATAAAAGTGATTCTAGGTACTATTCCTATATAAAAGGTATCCTATAAAGTAGCATCAACAAAGTTAAATAAATTGAAGAACCATTTGTAAGAGCTACTAAGTAAAGGCTTTATCAAACCTTGTGTATCACCTTAGAAAGCTCTAATATCACATATAAAGATGAAAGACGATAAAATGAGATTATGCATTGAATACTATAAATTGAACAAAGAAAATTTCAATAGTAAGTACTCCTTTCCTATAATTAACAATTTGTTTAACTAATTAAAGGGAGCTTAAGTCTTCTCAAAAATATATTTGAGATTAGGGTACCACCATCTCAAGATTAAACCCAAAGATGTTCCTAAATCTTCCTTCTTGATGTTTCATAAGTATCATAGTTCTTAATAATGCATAAAGCTAAGACAAGCTACCATCTAGATGTTAGGGTTTATAATGTCCAGACAGTAGCATTAAGGTTTTACTAGCTAAAATGCTACATTTGATTTAACGAAAGAACTAGACACTAAGACATGTCTAACGTTAGAAAGGTAGGTCTACTACTTTCTAGCACTAGTTGAGAAATATAAATAAACTCTTTTCTTCATTCATAGCAAATTTTGGACATTTGTGATAGGTTTAGGCTGTAAGAACTTGTTAGACTCTCTAACTTAGGGTTCTTTAAGCCATTTTTAGTATAGATTTCGATTTCTTTTGTATTTTACTTTAGTTTAGATGATGCTAGCTTAGGTTTTTAGTGGATTTTAGCTATTTCAAGGAATTTAGAGAAGGATTCAAGCATTAGATGTAATGGGATTTGAGCATTTTTTTGTAGATTCATCAATGCTAGCTCCAATGAACATAGGTTTCTTCTTAAACTCCTATTCTATTACATTTAATGTTATTTCCATGCTTGTATTCATGTATATTGTGTTATATGTTTATCCTTTATGAATATAGGTCTTTGTGCTTAAGTTGTAGTTGTGGGTTGTGTGACTTTGAAAGAATTTTTTGCTATTAATGAATTATTGATATTGTGATATGTGTAAATATGGACTTTAGTTAGTTCTATGAAAAAATAGATATAACATGTGTAAAGCGATTAGTTATTACGGGGAGAACTATAACTCTCTGTAATTAGGCATCACTTCTTGTAATCCTATAGGATTTAGCTAACTTAATTAGGTGCGAAGATGTCGAATAGAACCTAGGACTCCTAATTCTTACAATATCATATTTGGAACTAGGACATTGTGGTTCTAGTACTCACATAGAACTTTAAGTAGTTAGGATTGAGTTTCAATTCTAGCTAAATTAATTAGGTAGTGATAGGATCTAGTCAATTACCTAAAAAATGCATATGAGAAATTGGTATTTAATGCTCCTACCATATTAAGACTCACCATTCAAGAGTCAGCTATGAATCTTGTGAGTATGGGTAAAATCCATAATTACACTATCATAAATATCCTTGAGGCATGACAATAATAATTTTAGAAAATTGGAACATAACCCTCCTATCAATTAGAATTTAGAAGAATCTAATCCCGCTTGCTAAGAATATGTTGAAATCTATATTTAGTTACAATTGTTAATTTCTTTTCAAATCCTATTTACTTATGCTTGACAAACTTGATTCTATCTTCTTTAGCTTAAATTAGTTCCCCTATATTTTATTACTTAGCTTTTTTTCTTTTTCCTCCTAACAAAAAATACAACCATGATTACTCATCATACATTATTAATTGACTAGTGCACTTGCTGATAGTGTCACTAAATTCTCAAGAATTGATTTTGTTAATTGCAAGCCTAATTAGGTAATTGTGTATCAATTTCACTAATAAAAAGAAAGTTGCTTTTTTAACAATGCATGACTTGTGAAAGTGATGAATGTGACACCAATGGGTTAGACATAGTTATCAAACTTGATGCATCAAAAGAACTATCAACAATGACAAACATGTAGCGAAAAAAATAGAAGAAGTTAGGATAAGAGGAACAATTCAAATTTAACACCTAGTTTGAACAACCTCCTGCTTTCTATGATGCAAATTTCCTCAAGAGGACTTTACACAAACTTTATTAATCTTGGTCCTTAGTGAACAAATTTACAAATTAAAATTGTTCAAGAATATCAAGTCTAGTACTATTTAATAATAAAAAAACAAATTCCTACAAACACTAGACTTTCTCTTGTTAAAAATTGTAAATAATGAGTTCAAGATTGATAGTATAAATGATAAAAGTATGAATATGATGTATCTAAATTCCTTGAATAGAATCTAAGATTGAGTTTGAAGCGTAGCAATTATGAAAAGAAATTAGAACTATGTATTTTTTGGTTTTATGAGATTGTGAAAAAATAATAAAATAAGGCTATGGAAAATTATTGAATCAAGTTCCATGATTGAACTAGGGTTTTCATTTTGAAATTCCACAATTGATGCAACTCATAGTTTATGGAAATCAAAGGTTTAGTTGAAATAATCGATATGATGTACAATTGATTCCAATTAATGATCACTATAATCAAAAGAATTAGTTTTGATAGATAAGATCTCAATATATAACTCTCAAATAATGAAAGTAGGGTTTTCTCAAGGTAGACTTTGATATTCATGAAAAGGATAAAATGGAATTGTCCATTTCATCAAAGGAAACGTTATAAAAATAACCTAAAAGCTAATGGCATTACTGAAACAACATAAACGTAATAAAGGATGAAGACAGGAACAAAAATAGCTGTAACACGTAACTTGTAAGTTTGTTGGCTAGTTAGATGGGTAGATTAGCCAATCAAATGGCCAATTCTAGAACGTAAAAATTCAATGTGGCAGGACACCTAGTCGAATGGGTATTTTTACCTAATCAAATGGCAATTCTGGCCAATTGGACGACAACCCTGTTTTCTTCCAAATCCTCCTCCTATCAAGACCCGTTTCTTTTCGATTTCATTTCTACGCATTCTTGATGACCTTTGCGACTTGATTCGCATCAAATTAGATTATACAAGTATTGTTGCTCTCGTGTTCTTCAAAACTATTCACAAATGATGTACTTATAGGGTCTAAGAAGGAACTACTTACTGACCTCTTTCTTCCCTTTCAACTAATGCTTTTATACGTTGTCGAATGATCATTTTTCACCACAAGCTCAAAGCTAGTCAACATACACTAGAGTTCATCTAATCCTATAAAAAAAAATTTAGTTCAGACAAACATGCTCCTAAGATTGTTAATGAGCTCATGAGCTTGTATTGATAGATTTGTATAGATCACACTATTTACTCTTGAGCTAACCAACAAGCTTCTAAGCTCATGTTAACAAGTATGTGCATATCATAAAATTAATAGTCCACTCCACAAGTTATTTCAAAAACACTTTCAATTAGAGTTATATAAGTGGGCTAAACAAGTCAACCCATCTCAACTCACGTTAATCCACAAGTTTAGGCCAACCTGCTTTGGCTCGCTTAATAAGCAAGTTGGAACTTTTAGCCCAACCCACCCCATCCCGAATTAGTGGGTTACGCCGACCAATCCACCAACACCCACCAACTCACAGCATTTAACCTATTTACATAATTTAGTAGGTTAAGTGGGCCAACTTACTAACTTGCTATGAATTCTTTTATACAAAATTTGATATTTTAAAAGAAATCTATCGTAAGTAAATATTATTTTTTTAAAAAAATAGTATTTACATAAACATTCAAATATTAAATTTAAAAAAAAAAAGGAAAAGGGGGGGCGGGGGGGTTCATTTTAAATATTTCAAACTTTTTTCTTATTTTTTATTTTCTTATGACATGACAACTAAGTGATAACAAATGGATTTTTTTTTTCTTTTTAAGATTTTTGTAGGTTAGTGAGCTATCCTACCCACAACGGGTTGACTCATTTTAACCTACAGGTCAAATGGGGCAAGTAAAAAAATCTACATTTTAAATGGATCGAAATTTTTAATCCTAACTCACATAACCTACCCCATTAGCATAGCTCCACTTTCAACACATAAGTATATCACATAAGCTTGATTAAATTCTTCTATTTCATCAAAAATATAATTGATCTCCCAATTTCAACACAATTTAGTGTAAATTTTGCATACTTTCGCTAGAATTAACTGAGATTGCTACCCTTTTTATTCATTGTTCTTTGTTTACTTGTGTTGATTCCACACTAAATCTATTTTAATGAATGTTTCAAGTATTTTTAGATATATTCTCTATTGTTTATTTTAAAGCATGAGTAGCTGAATTCCTAAGGGATTCATGGTATAATCTAAGTCTTCATACTCAATGAATTTTTAGTTTTTGTTAGTGATTCTTCTTTGAGATGTTGGTTTTTTGCTAAAACTTGGTTTCAATGCTTTTTTCCCCTCAATCAAGCCAATTTGGAAAGTCTTTTTCCTAAACAATTACAACATTTGAGAGGAGGGTTTTAAATTCAGAGTTGGTGTTAGTAACACATGGTTTAACAAGTATAGAATTATTGAGTTTCCTTATGCAATCGTTTAGTTCCTAGGATCTTCAAGAGGTAGCACACTGCTAATACTTTTGCAAGAGTTGCGAATTGAATGTTTTGTTACTAGATTGATTGTGCTCAAGAGATATTACTTGATAGTTTTGAGAAGCATTAAAATTTTGAATGTTTTCCTTTTATTAAAACCACTAACACAACTAAAACTCTACCGAGTGAGCCAAGAATTATACTATGTATGTGTAACACTCTAGAAGCTAGAATGCTACACCTCGCCACAATCTAGCTAATGACACACCAAAGCTCATCTCTATATCTACAATCTCCAAAGCACCTATTTCCATTATAAACATAAATGAACTATAGTATCTCCATATAACAATATGAATGACTCAAATGAGCAAACTATAATCTAGTTCTTACAACAACTATCAAGTAAATGACAAAAACTCAACAAAGTTTGCTAAAATCTATCCACATAACAAAACAAATTACAACCATGAAGAACATAGGATTAGATTAAAAAATCCCTATATTTGATTTGCCAAAGTTTCATTACATAACTCTAAACTCCCCAATACCATTCATCATCGTAATAGTAATAGAGATCATTGCTCTCCCTATCTTGGTAATAGTAATAAACATCCCCTGATACATGATAGTCAACATACTCATCATACATACCTACAACTATAAAAGTAAAGAGTAAGCCTAAGCTTAGTATATGTGATAGGAATCAAATTCCTACTGGACCTATCATTAGAGCAAGAACCAAGGGATTACAAAATTTAGTGATAAGGGTCCTCTTTGAACAATCAAATCCCCTAGAATATTTGTTTAGTATCTTCTTTTCTATTACATATTTGTTGTTCATTTCAGCAGGTACACTTATCGGTTTTTATAAGACGGAGGATAAACTCGCTAAAGCTCAATTTGTGGGTTGTTCATGGACCTACATAAATCAAAGAAGAACCGGTCCACAATATGTTCTATTGAAGTGAAGAACCGACCATTTAAAGACTTATTTGTACTTGTATTTTTGTGTTTTTGAACCGATCATTTGGAGTGGCTTATTTATAATTTGTTGTGTTATTTTTACTCTATTTGAAGCAAGTATAAATACTTGCTAAATAGGATTTTGATGGAGCTTTTTGGATTTATCATTTTTCAGATATTGAAACCGTAAGGGACACTTCCTTTCCCACAATTGCTCTTATCAAATTCTCCTAGAATTTGTGGCAAGTGGATTTTGATTGTGTTGTGCACAATATCAACAACATAAAAATCAAACCTAATTCCAACTAATGCGTAATATCTGGTAAGGAATTAGTTCTTTTCTTTTCTATCCTTTTCACGCCATTTTTAGGTTCCATTTTCAATTAAGGTTTATGCCATTTTGATCGTGTATCATTCAATCGAATCCTAAATTGCATTGTGTGCTTGTAATTGAACAAAGGCACATCAATATGAATACCAAATACACATGCACATGCTAGACAAATCTCAAACCACACACATTTAATGCAATAGGGAATCACAAACAATTAGTTTACTTATCTTTAATTTAGTCCATTAATCAACATAAGAGTTTTCAAGACCCTAATCACCCCCAGTAGTGTGTATGTGTCTCCATGTGTATGTGTATCCTAGGTTAGAAATTGTCACCTCTACCCTCAATACCCCTAAATCTACCCTAAATCATGTCGGCACATGACTTCACTAGAGATAGTGTCACATATTGATTATTGGGGTGCCTCTAAGAATCTACCACCTCTAGCCCCTACGTTGAGCCTCACACAAACAACACACAATGCTTAGTCAAATATTCATTAAATTCTTTTTCTTTTCTTTTCTTTTCTTTTCTAGTCTAACAAGCACAAGCAACAATCACAATAGACACATACCTAGAAAAGCAGACCCTATTGACTTCAAACTCGTATCACAACTAGCAACTGAACAAATATTATATTAACAACTATTTAGAAACCCTAGCTAATGCTAAACTAAATATTTGTAATCGTTTTGATACTCAAGAAAACATTAGAAATCAAGAGGAAAAGAAAAAAGATAAGGAGAACACAAATGAAAACATAGGCATGTTATTCCCCATCTATCCCTCTAGAAATAAGAAAAAACGTATTTAAGGGCATGTGTGTGTACACTAGTGGAAAAGTGGGCATGTTCCTCTCCATGTAACTCTCGGCCAAAACTGAAATTTCATGCAATCAAAATTGAACATCTGTGTTTCTTTTTTTTAGGCATGTACCTAGACTACACGGGTACTAAAACAACTGTGTTATGTCCTTGTACTCCCCTTCCTTTGATTTTATGCACAGAAACCATAATTCTCTCCAAAAGTCATTGTACAACAATGATCTAAAATGTAAAATCGTAAGAATTTACATATGTACATCAACTTACCTGCTTAGAATGTTTGAGTTTCAATAAATACACAATTACACCTCAAGGGTGTTGCATGTTTTTCAAACCTACAACCCTTGACACGCTTCACAAACATCCAAACGAGAGAAAACATATAGAGATGATTTGTGTCATGAACTTACCTTGCAAATTTGTGTTGGTTTACTTGGACTAGCAAGAAGGATTTACTAACAAGGAGGGTTTTCTTTGCAAGAATAAGAACGAGCGTGATGGGAAAATTTCTGACATTATCGACCTTTTCAGAACCCAATTTGGATGATGATCCAAAATTGCTCATATTTTACCTTATGTCTTTATTTCTAATAAATATTTGAGAATAATCTTATAGGTACAATGATAATTCTCCATGGGATGCCAATATGTCCTACAACTCCTGTTGGACACAAAACGTTTTTCAGGATGACAATCAAAGACCCGCTGCGATTGTTTTCTATTCCGAGACATTGGATCATGAAGACTTATGTTATTTTGTATCTTGTAATTTTTTTATGAACTATTTTGGTTGTATTTTGGTTTTTGGACACTTTTATTTCCTTGTAATTTTCATTTAGGGTTAACCACCTTAAAAGTGGCAAACTTGTAATTTTGACCACTTTTTAACCCTAAGAGTAGCAAGTATAAATATTTGCTTAAGAGAGGGTTTGAAGAGGCCAATTTTTACAGATTTGAGAGACACATTTCACGTGTGAATTAGGGTTCTTTCCTTAGTTCCAAACTCTTATCAATTTCAACCCAAGAATTGGAATTGTAGCGAGTGCGACAAAGGTGAATTGTGAGTCATATCAATTCAACTTTGTTGTATGTTCATTTCTTCTCTAGTGAGTCATATCTAGGGTAGATTTGGATCTTTCTTGAACATATTTGTGGTTCTATTTCGTGGACAACAATCTTGTAAGATTGATTATTTCCTTGAGCACTTGAATTACATATTTCATTTTTAGTGTTGGCGTGAATTTGTGATTGAAAAGGAAAGTGGATTTCATGGTTTTATTGCTTTCTTTGATCTGATTTCCACATGATATTTCAATCCTTATTGTGGTTACTTGGTTAATGTTACCAATAGAGATTATAATTAAATCATTTGAACAACATTTTCCATCAAAATCTACAAAAGTGTCACGTGAATTGCTTCCTTAGTGGATCGGTTTTGTATGAGACTTGAGACTTGTTTTCTTGAGTCATTTGATTGTGCTTGGAAGTGGAATTAGGCACATCAGAGCGTATAGGAGAAAAAAGAGAAGGCGGTTCTGTAGGTTTTTTAGAACTCTTGGTAATGCCCAAAATGCTCCCCGAGACAATACTTAAAAACCAAAATTACACTTACTTTTAAATATGATTTTTCCTTTTTATTTATGGAGTCTTACAATATGTTAGTTAATTGAATTAATTTCCTTTGTTGTTAGCTAGTCTAATTTAGTTAAATTTAAAAATCCTTAGAAAATTTTTATCGGATAAACCAATAACTAGTAGCTTTACAGCCAATTGTAGTTCCCTCAAATGAGAATGATATATTCGAGTTTGAGGAGAATCCAAAAAAAAAAAAAAACCGTCATCTTTAAACAACTCAAGTGCACTTGTACAGTTACTTATTATTAAAATTTTTTGTGCCATTGACAGGTAGCATTACGTAGAAATTTTCAGTTATCTTGCAGGTGCAGTAGGGAAGAGGGAATAATAATAATAATAAGTGAGCTTTTTGGTCTGATCCCTTGCTATCACTTTTTATTTTTTGTACATATTTTGCTGACATTTTGAGCTATTCAATTTGTATACTAACGCTACTGCATAGAAATACTCTGAGACATTAAGGTAGAATTCTAGGAAGTTCGATTTTTAAAGCACCCCATAAGGGAGCCTTGACAAAGTTTGAAGTACTGATTCTAGGTGCTATAGACGTCCCCTAGTTCCCATGAAGTGATTGCTTACGTATGGCTTAGAGCCAATAGCGAGACTTTACCACTAGATTTAGAGAAGAAAAGGCACTTAGGGGCTATCTATAGGCTTCGACTGAGTGAACAAGTCAGTGAAACAAATCCAAACAAGAACGTTTATGGTAATTGACATTGAAGAAATGGAATAGGCGCAATTTGAGTTCTAGATTCTGTGCACAGCCAATTATTTCTTCTACCACCTTACAGCATGTCTACAACTGGAAATAGAGACAGGGCATTCGCATGGCCCAGTGCCTCCCAAGGGGGACTAGGTGGCTGTACCACTAGTTACAAAAGATAGTAGCCAGCTATAATATAAACGAAGCACAAAAGAGACTCGTGGATGATACCGCTATCAGCCCATTGTATAGGAAGGTGCAGGCAAGTTGATCACTGTGCTCTTAATCTTGGTCATCATGTTAATGCTATTGGTAATCCCCTGAGAGCCGATACCGCTATCCTTAATACCCTGTCACAGAGACATAAGCAATCATTTAGACAATTAAGTATCAATAACGAACAAAATAAATGATCTAGAATACACCTTTTCTATATGTTTTCCTCACTACTAGAAGATAGAAGAGCTAGATCACAAGAAATTTCCTCACTGTAAAAATTATATACTAGAGGAGCACATGAGTAGTTGTCATGTGGACTATGACCATCTAACGATGGCTGTAAAGTAATAAAATGAATAAGCCCATAACATAAAAGCTTAAAACTTCTAGATCACTTGGTAGTGGAGCTAAACTTGAAATTGTATCAGAACTAGGAGGCCCGGAGTTCTGAACTTTTTGTTCCTTCATTTCACGTAATTTAATTAAGTCATCCACTTGACAGAATCGATATAAAACCCATATTATATCCTCAAGTCTAAGCTTTTAGATAAACTGACTATGGTGCCAAACTTAAAATGGCAAAATTATGTCTGTTGTAAGCACAAAACTGCAAAGCCAGTTGAAGATCCTAGGTTTTTGATAAGGTAATATCCACCTGGAAAGGAAAATGATCTGGTCCGCGAGCTGGGGAAGAATTTATCTGGATTGTCCCTGATTCCATCGCATCACTGATCAATATCGCTTTATTAATGTCTCTTGTGAAGACACAACCCTGTCAGTACACAAGTGAAGAGAAAATCCTGTTGGTACACAAGTGAAGAGAGAATTTAAGGCTTCAAATATCAAACTGGACTAGTCAATTGTTCAAGCAGAATCCATTTGTCACGCTAACTGTGGGTAACAAGTGAATAAGCACATCACTTGTCAGAACAATAGGAAATGTCATGGAGAATAAAAATACTTGGCAAAACCAGTTTATGACCTTTTATGCAAATTTGTGTGACATATAATTAAAATCAAAGCTGGACAAAAATTAATAAGCTACGCATAAAGAGAACAGAAACTAAAATGGCAACACAGATGAGTAATGTGTAAAAACACAGCTCTCTGGTTAAAATTAAATACTAGGGAAAATGACTTAACAGATAGAAAGAAAATGATTTGGCGGAAACAATCTAGAATTTAGATGACAGAGATGTTCCTCTAAAGATTTACATTGGATGTGAATCACCCACTTCTTTCCACTAAAGAAGCTAATGAGCATGAGAAGATATAGTTTATTTTGGCAAGCAGTGAAAAGATATCACTGGCAAAGAAAATGTCAAAAAGAGTACTTCGAAAGATGGGTAAGATCGGCAACAATCATACAAACCTGAAGGCCAAAATTGCTTGCATTACAGTGATTTATCCCCTCCTCAATCGATTTTATCCTGATAACAGGGACAACTGGTCCAAAGGGCTCCTCCCAAGCTATTCGCATATCAGGTCGAACATGATCCAATAGCAATGGTGATATGAGGTTACCTTCTCTCTTGTATTCTTGGCAGAATACAACTCCTTTCTCCTTGGCATCCATTACTAACCCTTCAATGAAATTAGCTGAAGACTCAGTAACAACTGGTGTTATATCACAGTCATCTTCAGGAGCTCCAACAGTTAACTTTGCCAATTTCATATTGACTTTCTCCACAAGTTTGCTAGCAACAGATTCCATAACCAAGACAACTTTTACAGCAGTACATCGCTGACCACTGATCTAGAATATATCTTTGTCAGCACTTGTGTATTAGGTAGAATACAACCACACTAAGCAGGACATATCTGAATACTGATAGGTTCAGAGGACATGCTCAAACATCCAATAATATATATATATATATATACACAAAGCTTATTTCACAGTTCCAATAGCACAGCTGGCAAGAAAAAGGTTGGAGGATGGAAAATAACATGAATCTACAAAAATTTTGAGCTTTATACTCAATATGGAAGGTGAGACCTGTGCACCAACAATCAAGCCCCACTAGTTAGGCTTGGCTAAGGTGAGTTTTGTAATGATACTCAAATAGCTAGTGACAGATTCAGGCAAGTTGTACTGCAGTCTGCAGTTGCTTTTAAAGAATAGCAATTTCAAGCATGGTTCATATTACCTATAGGAGAACCCTCCTTTCACAATATTAGCAGCAACCAAGTCCAGATCGGCATCTTCAAGAATGATACAAGCATCTTTCCCACCAAGCTCCATTTGAAGTGGGATCATCCCTGCCTTTTTAGAGATAGCTATCCCAGTGTCCCCGCCCGTGAAGCTGAGAAAGGAGTTGTTTACTCATGAAATCTATATCTCTACAAAGATGCTCCTTCAGATTAACAGTAGTGGCCGATGCACCGGTGGTAAAATCAATTCATTGAAAAGTTGTTAATAAAAATGATAAGAACATTATGCAACTACTACAGGAGTGCCTTAAAAATATAAAAGAATGATATAAAGAAAGGTTAAAAGTTTATTCTCATTTTTTATTTTAAATTTAGTGTTAAGTTATTACAGAAAAACATAAAAAAGGAATTTTTCTTTTTCAAAATTTAAATTATAAGGATACAATTATATAACTATCTAATGTGCGAAATTACAATACATATAACAGCAATATGAGAGAAGTAGTAAAGAATTATGACTAGCACTTCCTTCCAATGAAAACAAATATTAGCAAGATTCTATCTGAGTCAAATGAAATTTGTGGCACTATATATATGCATATGTGCGTGTGAGCTTACTCTTTGAAGCTTCCTTTGTATGCAGTCATTCAATTTCAGAGACACAAGAAAATAGTGGTTTTCTTTTCTCCTTTTTTTTTTCCTTTTATTTTTGTAATTCCCTCTGCCAAAAGAAAATTAAGAGATTGAAAATGATAAGAAGGTGCTTGGAACTAGACTTGAGCTTCAAACCTTATACAATTAATCCCAGGATGCATCGTTAGGAAATCTCCAATCTCAGACCCTTTTCCCGTGACACAGCTAATGAGACCTTTGGGAAAACCAGCCAAGTGAAAGCAATGCACCATGTGAAGTGCAGCAACAGCACCCTGCAATGTTATCAAATCATAGATTCATGAGTAGCTTGACCCATAAAACCTGTTCATCACAGTGGTTGATCGTTAAATAAATGACAATACGATAGAGAACACCAAACAGGTCAAAACAACATTCAGCAAAAATTATAGAATAGACTTCTAGAAAATAATGAATACCTGGGTAGGTGGTTTGAGAACTAGGGAGTTTCCAGCAATCAGAGCTGGTGCAATTTTTGAAACAGCTAGATTAACAGGGTAATTGAAAGGTGGGATAGCTAGAACAACCCCCAGCGGAATCTGCAGTTCAAGGAAATAGACTTAAAGGAAAGTAGTATTTCTTATTATTCAAAATGATCTAAAAAACAGTTGGGCATTTGGTGATCAGCCAGCAGATGGTGGATAAACCATCTGGGTATGTCAACCACCCCTCCAGCTTGTCTTGATTGCTACCAGCAGGAACTTTGGTGAAGGCAATGCACCACTGCCTTCCAGATTTTATTAATTCCACTTATACTTAGAAGAATTCACTTTCTTTCCGTATTTTTCAAGAATCTACGTCTAGAATTTAATTATCAAAAATATATAACCACTACCAATCTTACAACTAAATCAAGTGTTGAAGAATGTGGAGTAGCACCTTTTGAACATGTGCACACACGCAAGAAAAAGTGAACATAGAATAAGTGATGTATAGGTGCTGGCATTGTGTTATTATGTGCAGTGTTGTGTTGTCGCATGTGCAGTAGTGTGTAGTACTGTGCACTGGTGTGTACAGTGTCTGTGTGTAATGTGTTGTACTGTTGTCTGTGTTATGTTGTGCAGGTCATGATGGTGCCAGAGTAGAGAAGCACTGCAATGTGCATGCAGTGTTACGCATGGTGATTAGCGCTGTATATGTTTGTCTCATGCCAGGTGTTAATGGTGGTTATATGCGCTGGTTATCGTGTCTAGGAGTTAGTGTATGCAGTTACTAGTATGTGTCAGATTAGGAGAAAAATTAGGAAGTAGCAATTGACTCCAACTGCCCGTGTACTCCATTCTTATTGTTCAGAAATGAAGGAAGAGACAAGTCCTATTTTTTCAAGCAAAATCCAGAGTTCTATATTCTAAGAGATCTTAGATTTCTCTTTCTAATCAAGTCAATAGCCAAAAGATCATTGGTTCTCTTTTAATGAGCTCAAAAATTACTATATTAATTCGATCCTGTAACAACTAAATTCTTTATCACCTCACCCTGATGTTAAGTGGAAGTCAGCCTAAACCAACGTAAAAGCTTGCAATTAGTCCACTTTGCACATATTACTTGCCAATAGGGGGATTTTAAAAGCCTAAAAAGGTTTAATACTCAATGGGACCTTATGACCAGATTGACCACTGGTGAAAAGCTTCACAACTACAGTTGTATTTTTCCCACATGAAACCATCACCCATCAATCCTCAATCTCTCTTCTTCTGCTCAACAACCATTTTAAGTTGCTGATCAGAACTACTATCTCCTCCCTCTCAAATCATAGATCCACCAACCTAGCTAAAAAAAATTGGAATTTTCTTAAATATATAGCATTGATAAGCCTTTCAACTGTAGACCTCAAAGCCCAACTAAGCAGGCCCAACATGGTGGCTAAACCAACCTTGTCAAGGATACATGATCCCGTTTAGGCAAGTACATCATATCTTTAAATACACTTTAGTCTATCTCTACATGATAAGTATGAATATCTTAAGGGAAGATACACATTCCAAATCCAATCCCAATCTTTTGCATCTATAAATACATGATCAAGGCTCCAAGGTAAGGGACCAGACAAAAACCTAGCACTCACTTTGCTTCGCTTCATTGCTGTTACTGTGAATCCCTCTGTTTACTCACTTAACGTCAGAGTCCCAATGCCCTGATAACTTACGTTTCTTGTTTTGCAAGAGTTGTTTTCCACAACCCACTCACCAAACTAGGTTAAAGCATCCAATCAGAGAAAAGCAGTAACAACTTATGCCTAACAAGTTTTCCAGCGTCTGCCACTGGACACATTTTCAATATTTGCGAATGTAAAAACAATCCACAAAACAAGTTGCAAAACCATTTTAATTCATGTTTGCAAAATAATTAGTGCACCAAAAAATAAGATTTGTTACCTTAGAAGTGAGACAGTATTTTGTCCTCTCATTTCCTGGAAAACTATCAGATATTAGAAACTTTCCTTCCCCAAGAATCCTTACCCCTTCTTCCGCACAGTATGATACTAGGTCTCCGGACCTCACAACCTTCAATTAAACAATCCATACCATCAAAATTAGCACGTTGCATTACAAAAATGACCCTCACATTGAAAAGAAGTAATTTTATGGAGAAATAGAAAACCTTCATGGCTCTTATCTTTTTGTCTACATACTTCAATGACAGCATCCTTAGCAGGTTTTGCAATTTCCTTGACAAGGCACTCAGCGATGGGCGCTTTATGCTTCTTTAAAATAGCTGCAGCTTTGTGAAGCAGCTCTGCTCTTTTCCACAGGGGAGTTTTGGCCCATGACTTTTGTGCAGCTTTTGCTGTTTCAATGACCTTATTCACCTCTTCTTGAGTACAAGCTGCAGATATTAGTATCCCCAATTAGTAACAGTTTATTATTGATTGCAAGTGAAACAAGCAAGAATGGACAAAGAAATTCCATTGTTTTTATTTTCATCTCAAAAGAGTTGCAAATGTTTACAATCTTTTACAACAATTCCTCATTCCCGATGCTCCCAGGAAACAGGTTAAAATAGTTTAGGCACTAGCAAATAACCATATTCTTCTTTCACCAGAGCAAACTACCTCTACTGAAAAATAAAGAGTGGATATCATCCAGAGCATTGTTTCCATCTATTATTACCTTAAAAAAAAAAAAAAACCATGTTCCTCATGACTGGACAAAACCAAGAAATAGAGACTCACATAAAAACTATTGAAGACCCATTATATGTTTGGATGCGGGGCAACATCATGAAGCCGATTACTACAATAGAGAGACAGCCCCTTCATTTTCTTCTCCCTTTTCCCCGTAAGAATGAGTAAATTTATAAAAGTCTTTTTAAAGTCTCAAGTTCTCATAAGAATACAAGAAGCATCAAGGCCTGAACTCCCACACTTGAAAGTACGCCTAATGATTAACTTGCCAGCAGCTAATTTCTAAGACACAAGGAGTTGGCCTAGTGATCAAATTCCAGAAACTAGTATAAGAATCTCACAACTAGGACCGCCCCACCTGCCTAAATAATTTGAGTTAACCAGTCCAATTGCGGCCTCTCAACCCAATAATAATAATAATTTTTCCATATAACATCGGTATTAAATGAATAACAGATGATCGATCGATTGAATTAAAAAGAGAGAGAGAGAGGAAGAAAAAGTAAAAGGTGAGTTACAGGAGTAGTAAGCAGTTACCTTGAACCTTAAAGTGGGGTTTTCTGGTGGTGGGGTTGATAATGGGAACAGACTTTCCAGAAGAAGAGATTTTCCATTCTCCATCTGAGTAGTACTTGAAAACACCATCACTCCCTATGATCTCCGCAAACAAGTCTCCTTTACCTGCCATTCTTCTTCTTCTTCTTGTCAAGGTCAAGGGGGCTTGTGTTTGAGAATTCTGGGTCTAAACTCCAGTTGTCTATCTCACTTTCTTTTTTTTTCAGTATGTACAGACGGGAGTGTGATCGAGAGACAGAGAGAGATTGGAACAGGTGAGGGTCAAACCGTGCTTCATAAAAGACAAAGGTTGGGACTTGTAATGGGGCTTTTGTGGAATTTTCGTGAAAATTTAAGCGAATTTCATTAACAATATGAATGAGATTATGTTTTTGAACCCGATTAAAATTGTGCCATGTGGTGAGTAACTGTTACGCCCAGAAATATTTGAGGTTCCTACTTAAGCTTTATTTTAGAGAAGGTAAGTGGTAACACCCTTAATTATTATGATTTTTTTTTAATTTTGAAATATTATATCCATAATAATTATTCTAAAAATAAATTTCAAAGATGTAAATCCTATTTATAATTTCTTTTTTTTTTCAAAATTTACAAAACAAAAAACACGAATGATATATACGCCCTAAGTACAATTGTATTGAAAATATGGACCTAGTGTATGCCTTCAATTCTGTCACCCCAAATTAATCCCATCGTTCATTTTTTTTTTTTTAGCTTTAACATCAATTGTGCATAGAAAAAGCAAGTTACAGACACAACAATATGTTAAATTAATAATACAAATATAGAAACAAAAGAAATTAGTTTTTATTTTTCCTTTTACAAACTCCATCTTTTCATTTGTTTTTCTCTCATTCGCAAAAAGAAGAAAAAGTGCTTGCACTGATCGAGAAGGTGGGATTTGAATGAATACATTGAGATATATCGTTTCATCAATGATTAATCAATTGTGGTGTTTTTTTTATAAAAAATTGAAGTTTTTTTTCTATTACTATGTTTGATATTAGTATTTAAGGAAATTGTTACTGTAATATTATATTTTGTAAAAAAAATATTACTGCTTATTATTAGTTTGTAATGTGTTAAATATGATTTATGTAAATCCTGTAATATAGAATATGTGATAGTTAATTTTTACGTTAGTACGAGAATACTTTATGCTAACGAAAAATTTAATATTATTTGTAAAAGTCTAATTTAAAATATTATCTGTGTTATTATAAAAAAATATTTAAAAAATTGTAATTTCTAGTTTGTAAAATAATTTTTATGGTGTTGTTATTTAAATTTGCAATTTTTCATTGTGAAAAAAATGGGAAAAATTAAAATTAAAATTGATATGGAAATTTATGATTTTTTTTTACTAATTTTTACAATATTTTTATTTAAATTTATCATTTTTATTTTTAAAAAATGATAATTTGTATATATTGTGAATAGGGAAATAATGGTTAACTACGTGAAATTAATGATCTATACGTTTGGAAATATTATGACTGGTAATTAGGGGTCGGAATATAACAAGAATCCAGTCAAGAAGTTAAAAATGAAGAAAAATATCAAATATACCAAATTCTTATACAAAATATGCCAGAGTATCGCAATCGGTCCAACCATAGTGGGAGTTGGGATAATTCACAAGCATCCTTTATTCCATAAGGGCAGTACATTTTACGCTTTAATGACAATTAGAGATGATGAGGATGTTGAAAATTTCATTGAAATGGTTGAATCCTATGGAAATCATAACATACGATAGTTGTACATCGAAATTTTTTATGATTTAGGGGCCCCTCCGAAAGTCAAACATTTGAAGCAAGTAAATAGCTACATTCATCACATAACTTGGAAGAAATGCAGCTCAAGTCATCAACATTTGAACCCTAATGAAAGGCAATGATGAAGATGAAGTAGATAAAGTAGTTACTCTAGTTTTACTATAACTAGAGACATGTGATTTGTATATGGTTCGTTTGGGAGCAAAAATTGCAATAGAAATTAATGAAGAAAAATATCAACTATACCAAATTCTTATACAAAATATGTCGGAGTATTGGAATCGATCCAACTAAAGTGGGAGTAAGATAATTCACAAGCATCCTTTGTTCCATAGGGGCAGTACATTTTATGCTTTGATGACAATTAAAGATGATGAGGATGTTGAAAATTTCATTAAAATGGCTGAATCCTATGGAAACCATAACGTAAGATAGTTGTACATCATAATTTTTTATGATTTAAGGGACCCTCCAAAAGTCAAACATTTAAAGCAAGTAAATAGCCACATTCATCACATAACATGGAAGAAATGCAGCTCAAGTCATCAACATTTGAACCCTGATAAAAGGCAATGATGAAGATGAAGTAGATAAAGCAGTTACTCCAATTTTACTATGACTAGAGACACGTGATCCGTACATGGTTCGTTTAGGAGCAAAAGTTGCAATAAACACTGATGTAGGAATGGGTATTAAAGAGAAAAGTGTCGATAATGAGGAGAGTTTTGAGGATAAAGATAGGAAAAGTAAAAATGATAGACATAAAGTACCTGAAGAGGACTCTCCAATTGTACTTGCGTACTCAACACAGACAATATATCAATCGAAGTAGGTTAAACCACCATGTATAGCAGTTAGAGATCCTATTCCATACTACAACATTGGTAGTGCTAACAGTTATATTTATTTCGAGCATGAGCAAAATAATATTTGTAGTGGCTTAAGTAGTAGTGACGATTTGTAAAGGGGCATGAAATTCATAACCAAAGCAGATGTGATTCAAGCAATGAAGGCTTACCATGTGAAGAACCATTGTAACTTCACCATTGCAAAATATAGTCCATTGCTTTGATTTGTTTATTGTTTGAGAAGGGGTGACGGTTGTAAATAAAGGCTCCGAGCCCAAAAGAAGAACTTGGAGGGCATGTTTATGATGACAAGATTTAAGGGTCCGTACACATGCAATAACCCATTGATTAGTGAAGATCACCTACAGTTGGATTGTAATCTTCTTGCTAGCCAGTTTGTAAATCTTATTAGGGACAATCTTGATATGAAGATTGTAGAGCTTGCTTTTGTTATCGAACAGGAATTTGGCTACAAGATAAGCAAGAAATAGGTTTGGGAAGGGAAAAAAGGGCTATAGAGCATGTGTATGAGAATTGGGAGAAGTCTTACAATGAACTCCCTATTCTTCTGAATGCTATACAAAATTTAAATCTCGAAACACGAATTGATTGGAAGTGAAGCAAATCAACTATCCCTAGAGTGTCCACTCTAAAGTAGGTATTTTAAGCATGTGGCTGTGCATTGCAGCTTGAAGATTTGTTAGACCAATTGTTACCATTGATGCAACTTTTCTATATGGGAAATACACTCACAAGTTGCTAATTACTTATGGCATTAATGACAATAACCATCTACTTCCACTGGCATTTGCTCTTGTAGATGAAGAAACAACTGAAACATGGGATTAGTTTTTGAGGAAATTGAAGGAATATGTTGTCGGCGACCATGCAAGTCGTGAAACCATTTGGCTTATATCAAATAGATATGCCAGCATCAAGTCGGTAGTTGGAGAAGAAGCCAATAGATAGTGCCTTCCATTTGTAATGTGGCAGTTTTGTCTACAATACCTTGCAAGCAACTTCAACTTGGCACATAAAAACATGCAATTGTCTAAAACCCCAAATTGCTTTACCACTTGGTCAGAGTAATGCCACTCAACTATGTGAAAACATATGAGTGGCACCTAAGTGATCCAAATGTGCATGCTACTTCTACAAAAATGTGGTAGGACATTAATTAGATTCCTAAAGTACAACTCCCATTCGACCTAAAGGATAGAAAATAATATTCAATGTTAATGATCAATATGATGAAATTGAAAAAAAAAATTGTTATTAAAATACTTGTGCCATGTTCTACCTATCAAGTGCATCCAAATATGTGCCTACAACATTGGTCAGGTGAAACTGAGTATCCTTCAGCATGTTCCAACATGCAGCCAAGAGAGCTCTACTTTCTATAATTAGTTAAAATTGGCTAAAGGGCGCTATATGGAGGAATCTATCCCAGGCTCATTCCTATTAGAGAATGGTAACCCCTCCAATCTCGTATGCCAACAACAATGATGTAACACAAAGTTGCCAATATAACTAACCTAGACACATGGACTGCCAGCTATATAACCCAGCAATGTCGAAATGCTCCAATAGAGGCAAACAAATTGCATGGATTAAGGCGCTGGATCTATCAACAAAGATAAATCCCTCCAATAACTACCATATATACGCACGCATATGGAAATGGATTTGCTCTACTTCAATGCCTTCTAGAAGGATCTAGAACATATCACACAGCCACATCATGCTAATGCGGGCGCCCTCCCCCCCCTATTAGACCCCAGCCTCACCCTCAGTAATCTTTCACATATTTCACTCCAATCTAGGCAACTATTTCCTATAATTGCCTGACCGTCAATGAGGAGACTTAGCTGGACCTCTACATCCTATAGGGTGATAATAAACTCCCTTGTCGACATGTGGGATGTGTGCGTCTTTGGCCTCCATTGCTCGACCAAGGCAGTTATCATGTGCCAATCGAATGGAATGAATGGCAGGCAATTCACACCTACGAATCCTATCGAAAGCAGGTATGGCTCAATTTAAGGATCGATGGGGATGATATGCTCATTGTAACGAAGTGACAACTTATGGCATGGAACGGCGAAGGTTGATTGATCCTACAATGATAACAAGTGAAATAATCTACTATTCATAATGAAACGTAAAGTAATTAACAAGTTAAAAGTCATTTACCTCTCCATCCTAAATGGCCAGTGATTGATGTCTTTCCTATTGTGTTAAGACTGAAAGATTGAAAGGTTCAGACTTTATTTATTATGAAAAAATAAAATAAAATTAGTAAATATTACCATAAATATCAAAATATTAATTAATGACTTATTAATGAGTACTTATTGTCTAATTAATGATTAATTAACAGCAGCTTAAGTTTATAACTACTTTTATAATAATACATAAAGATATTGCATTTACATTCAATACTAAATTTTTTAGTAATTAATTTTCTCATGATTAATTAATGACATTTTAATAACTAATTATAGTTAATTCATGGTTAATTAATAACAACTTAATTTTACAACTACTTTTACGAAAACATACAAACATAAACATATTACATTTATAATCAACACAAAATTTTTCACTAATTAATTTTCTAACAATTAATTAATGACATATTAATGACTAATTATTGATAATTAACGATTAATTAATAAAACTTAATTTTATAACTTTTTTTATAAAAACACACAAACATATTATATTTACAATCAACAAAAAATTTTTCACTAACTAATTTTCTAACAATTAATTAATGACATATTAATGACTAATTACTGTTAATTAACGGTTAATTAACAACTTAATTTTACAACTGCTTTTACAAAAAAAACACAAACATGAACATATTATATTTATAATCAATACAAAATTTTTCATTAAGTAATTTTCTAACAGTTAATTAATGACATATTAATGACTAATTACTAATAATTAATGGTTAATTAATAATAACATAATTTTATAACTAGTTTTACAAAAACACACAAAAATATTACATTTACAATCAACACAAAAATTTTTATTAATTAATTAATAACATATTAATAACTAATTACTATTAATTAATGGTTAATTAACAGCAACTTAATTTTATAACTACTTTCACAAAAAACACAAACATAAACATATTACATTTACAATCAACACAAAATTTTTTACTAATTAATTTTCTAACAATTAATTAATGACATATTAATAACTAATTACTAATAATTAATATTTAATTAATAACAACTTAATTTTACAATTAGTTTTACAAAAACATACAAACATATTATATTTACAATTAACACAAATTTTTTTACTAATTAATTTTCTAACAATTGATTAATGGCATATTAACAACTAATTACCATTAATTAATGGTTAATTAACAATGATTTTAAATTTATAATTACTTCTACAATAACACACATAGATATTACATTTATAATTAATACATTTTTTTCCTAATTAAGTTTCTAGTGACTAATTAGCTAGTAATTAATGATTACTTTTACAATAATTTTCACAATTACAAATGAAGAGCTTACATTTACAAAAAATGCCAATTTTTTTTACTAATTCATTTTCTAATATTAATTAATGATATATTAGTAACTAATTAATGATTAATAAACAACTATTGGTATTTTAATAAAAATAATAGAGTACTAATAATTGTATTTAATTTTTTATACATTGATACAAAGTAATATAATAGGAAAAAAAAAATTTCTCAAGGAAAACATATCAAAGTATAACTTCATGGAAGAAGTTGGAAAAATGTCCTATAGATATTTATACACATGTAGTTTTATAAGTTAAATCTACGAAAAACAGAAATTAAGAAAACAAAAATTTTAAAATTACGAGAAAGAAAAAGACTAGAAAAGGAATTGAAATATCTTATAATGAACATATGAACTAAGAATTCGAATTTATATTACAAATAGTCAATGTAAAATTTTTTCCTCTACATTTAAGATCACATGTTGTCATACTGTATAAATTTGCAGTATCACTTTATAATAATTTTTATAGGTTTGTGGTATTACTTTATAACAACTTTTATAGGTTTGTAGTATAGAATTGTGGGATTCCATTATATTATTAAATGGTGGGGTTTGCAAGGCATAAATGAGGTTTGTGCCTTCAGTTTAAATTATTCTATAGGTGCAAACTCAGTATGTATCTTCAGTTTTGTAAATTTCAAAAATAAAAAAAAAAGAAGTCATAAATCGGATCTGCATATTTGAAATCTATTTTTGGAATAGTTATTGTGAGTATAATATTTCAATTTTTTTTAAAAAAATCATAATATTTAAGATTGTTTCGCAAAGGTGAGAGGTAAATTAACAAGGTAGAAGAGCAAGCTCCTTAATATCGTTGAAAGAAAAATTGTCATTTTCTTCGGCATTAGAGAGTACAGTGAATTATTATTTCCAATGTATTTCCCTGTCGAAAAGTCTTATAAGAAAGGTAGAAAAGACACATAGGGATTTTCTCTAGGTGATTCCCAGGGCACATATGGTCAAAGCAACATGAGAAAAGAGGAAGTCACGCTTCGCCGTATATTGTACAGAAATCTAATAATAACCACTTTGTTATTTAAGAATTTACTATACAGTATATAAGTTGTACTCATAGCTAATTACCTCGAAAATGACTTAATATTTTCAAGTAATATAAATATAATATAATTTTAGCATAATATAAACATAATAATAATAATAATAATAAGGGACTAGGGTCCCATCAAACATCCTCAAGGCATTACTAATAACCACTAGGGCAGTCTATGCCTTTATTATAACAGAAGTACAGCTATAACATAATAATAATATGAGTTCATAAATATAAAAGTAATCGCTATGGCTTGCTCCTCATCCTTCACTTAACCCATTTTGACCGGTGGCATGTTTTAGCCATATTCTAACTAGATAAGCTTCTACAATAATAATACACTATGGGGGTTAAGTTACATGAAATTAATGATAAAATCCTCATATTGCACTACAAGCAATTATTAATCAAATTATTTAATCAGACATATAAATGTATGAATACATATGTGAATGCAACGGTATATACAGTTATCTGAAAATCGTATACAAGATGAATTTATCACCTCCATTACTTATGTTGAAAAATCACAAACTACACGTCAACTCTAGATTGCAATTACCCCGAGCTGTATCTTTTAAGATGGGCATAAGAATTTAATTTATTTTGCTATAGTAAAATAAACTTAAAATATATATATGTATATGCCCATAGGGGGTGTGGAGGTGAATGGCGCACTTAGTCTTGTGCATCCTTAAGCAATGGATTCTCGGCCTTGGTCTCAATTAGTGGGTGGTATTTCTCGATTTCAAGTAGTTTCCAAAGGTCGAGATAAGGTTACACATGAAGTATACCTCTATTTGATCTCTTCACACCACTGCATGATACCAATGGTATTCTTACATGTAAAAGTATGCAATGTATGACCTATTTTTATCGATGTTGAATATAATTACATTCATTTATATGGTGACCAACAAAATTATTGTAGACACTCACATATTCTCATTCTAGATGCAAGGAAATCCAATACTCAATTAGCTAAGTATAGATTATGATATTTTTAACAATTAAGATCACAATAATTCAAACACAAGCAAATCGCTTGACCTCACAGGTTATTTAATTTTATATTGATAAGGGTTATAAAATATCAATTATTTATATAAATTATAATAATCTTTTATTTAATTTTCTTACATTATATATGAATATTACATTTAATCAATCTATATTTTGATTTTAGGGTTTTTAAATTATAATTTATGAATTAATAAAAAAATTATTTGAAAATTAAAAAAAAAATATATAATTTTTATAAGATTGAAAATCCAATACGTGAAGGAGCACGGCCGTATCAAACCACCCAAGCAATTGTGCAAAATAACCAAGAGCAGCCGTGCAACAAGAAGAACAGAGCATGAAAGGAGATCAGATTAATAACAATCCGTGGAAGCTTGACACGGCAGTGGACACGCCGTGCTGAGCACCGTGTCGGAGGCCAAAAGTCAAAAAGATTGCAACACGCAAACAGTTACGCCCCGTGTTGAAGCCGAGATTTGCCCGTGCTGGATTCAGCATATATATATATATATATATATATAGCACGCCGGATTGCACGTCCGTGTCGCATCCAAGGGAGACCGTGCTGACGATAACCGACTGCTATATAAAGAACGACGGTGAGGACGGACAACAGATCGGACGAGAACAGATTAGTTTAGACGATCAGAATTAGAAGAGCAGATCAGTTTAGCGAATTAGTGGGCAGTTTTAGAGAATAGATAGATTAGTTTTAGAGACGACAGAATGGATAGATTAGGAGATCACATTAGAAACAGAGTACGAATATAGAATATTAGATAGATAGAATTAGACGCCACAGAAGAATAGAGAAGATTATAATAGATTAGTTTTAGAGTACAATAGAGAGATTAGATACGAAGAATAGATTAGAGTCGAGACTTAGAATAGAGATTAGAATAGGGTATTATTGATTTTAGTTTTAATTTCACACTACAAGAATTTTTAAATTTGGTAACGTTGTAGATTTTGTAAGCATTACTGATTTATATAAGATTTAGTAACGTTTGTTAAACATTATAGAAAAATATAGTATTAGTAACGTTTATGAAAAAAATTAGAAAACATATATATATAATTTGATTTATAATATTTTCTAAAATTAAATATAATAAATCCTATTAAACATTTTTTATTTGCTCTATAAAAAATCAAATCACTTTCAAACTAAGAAAAATAAATCTACACAATTGCTCAAAAAATAAATTATGCCCACCAATTAATATTTCCAAATTGTCTCACGCATCCTTTACTCTTTTTTTTTTTCATCAGAAGTACGCCTGTGGAGTGTAGTCTGAGCCGAAGCCTCTTCTTTCTCTTTTCAAAAACACAACTATACTCTCTCTCTAACCAAGCTTTGTCCATGTTGAGAAGTCGACATTTTTCCTCTCCGGTGCACATTAAGCCCCCTTTGGCCACTCGGAAAACTACTGTCTCTCTACATCAAAGCATCCACCCATTGAAGCAGCAAGTGGTATGTTCTCCCCATCTCCTCTCTCTCTCTCTCTCTCTCTCTCTCTCTCTCTCTCTCTCTCTTTCTCTCTAAACAAAGCTTGCATTTATAGATTTCATCTCTCTATTGTATACATATTTCCTTCGTATCCTTAAGACTTAGTACGATTTCTTCTTATGGTTCTATTGTGTACATATTTACTCTTGCAATTTGTTAGTAAAGTTACCATTTTGTTTCAATTTCTATTCTAGGGTTTCACATAAGACACTGAGATTGGATAGAGAAAAATATTAGGATTGTGTCTTTTTCTTCTTTTCCTTTCCTTGTTTAGGTGTCTTCAAATTCTTGGCATAACTTCAATGCTTGTTTGACATATGCATGTATTTGTTTCCTCTATATGACTCAACCCATCATTCCTATTAAAATTTTTATACCCTTTTCGTATTTGGAGATTCAAATTGATGTTTAGAGATTCAAATGTTCAAAGAAATATTAAAACTGAAGTTTCATAATAAATGGTACATCAAACATTCTTTTTATATATATATTTTCCAATATTTTCATTGTTACATTATGTAGGTTGCTTTGGTTTTTTTTTTTCATTGGTTTGATTAATTGGAATGTGTTTGTTCTTATGATTTTGTAGTAAGACAGCATTGAAGCTTACGGAGACAAGAATCAAAGCAATCAAGAGGAAGAGAAATGCTGTGGAGGTGTTTTTGAAGAAAGATATAGCAGATCTTCACCAAAATGATCTTGATTTGAGTATGATACGAAATCGGTTTGCTCGGATTCCTAACTGATACGAACCACGCCAATGTATAACGAAACCTAATACCAATACGTTTGGAATTCGCTACCTAAGATGCCAAACACACTCAAGTGGAAACCGCGACCCGTTGTCTATAAGCGAGACAAGAACCTTGGTATAATATGAAGACGCCACAATCGGGATGAACGCCATGGAATAAAAATCCGATAAGTTCTAGATTAGTTCTTTAAAGAACCAAGAGAGGAATTCTCTCAAAACTGTTTTTCAAACTTTAATGTTGTATGTTCTATCTTCTAGCTGTTCTAAACCCTAGGAGTTTTATAGTAGGGTTTACAATTCGTAACAATAAAGCCCCAAAACGACATCACTTCAATAAGTTGCGTAAAAATAACAAAACAAGACATGAAGGCCAACAGCGTGGGAATGAAGGCCGGCGGCCTTAGAGCCGGCATTGGAGAAGTACACGACCGGCGTTGGAGATGTACACGACCGTGTACTTCTAGTCGTGTCTTTCTATGGAAATCTTGACAATGTACACGACCGTGTACTTCTAGTCGTGTATCTTTTTGTGGAAATCTTGACAACATACACAATCGTGTACTTCTAGTCGTGTATCTTTCTGTGGAAATTCTTGACACCATACACGGCCGTGCCTTTGAACCGTGTATACGACCGTGTATGATTCTATGTAACCTCCAGACTCCTACACGGCCGTGCTTTGTAAAGACACGCCCTCTTCAACCCGTATCCGGTATGACTTGTACAAGAGCAAGGGCATTCCCATGGTTGTTCCAATCCATTCCAGCTTCATGATTGCTTCAATCCTTTCTGACTTCATGGACATCCTTTATCAACCCGTTAAGTGCTTCCTTAAATCATTTCGTTCGATTTCTTGTGATCGGTCCAGGTGGCACTTCAAGAGGATCCACATTCCATCTTCTGGCTTGGCTCCCATCATGGATCTCATCATTCCCCTCCTCTTGAAAAGGATTTGTCCTCAAATCATCGCTTGCATCAAAAGGACTTAAATCAGTAACATTAAATGTAGCACTTACTTGATACTCACTAGGTAAATCTATCTTGTATGCATTATCATTGATGCGCTCAAGAATTTGAAATGGTCCATCGCCTTTAGGAAGTAGTTTAGATCGACGCTGCACAGGAAACCGCTCTTTGCACATGTGAACCCAAACCCAGTCTCCAGGTTCAAAGACAGCTTGTCGACGACCCTTGTTGGCTTGTTTCACATACTCCAGGTTCAAAGACAGCTTGTCAATGTTTAGCCTTGCCTTCTCATGGATCTGTTTAACAAATTCTGCTTTCTTCTTGCCATCTAGATTAACATACTCAGAAATAGGTAAAGGTGATAAATCCAAAGGAGTTAGTGGATTAAAACCATACACAATTTCAAAAGGAGTAAACTTAGTAGCAGAATGCATTGTGCGATTATAGGCAAATTCAACATGCGGCAAACAATCCTCCCAATTTTAATGTTCTTTTTAATGATAGCCCTCAACAAAGTAGATAAAGTTCGATTTACTACCTCAGTTTGACCATCAGTCTGTGGATGACAAGTAGTAGAAAACAATAACTAGTTAACTTAGCCACAATGTCTTCCAGAGTAGCCAAGAACTTAGCTCTCTACCTCTGGATGACAATGTAGAACATAATTGTCCTAACTTAGCCACATGTCTTCCAAGTAGCTCAAGAACTTAGCATCTCTATCCGATACGATTGTTCTAGGCATACCATGTAATCTCACAACTTCCCTAAAGAACAAATTAGCAATATTGCAAGCATTATCTGTTTTGTGACAAGGAATGAAATGTGCCATCTTAGAAAATCTATCCACAACTACAAAAATAGAATCTCGACCATATCTAGACCTGGGTAATCCTAACACAAAATCCATTGAAATATCTACCCAAGGCTCATGAGGAATGGGAAGTGGGGTATAAAGCCCTTGAGGTTGGACTCTAGATTTTGCTTGCTTACACATGACACATCGCTCACAAATCCTCTCAACATCTCGTTTCATGTGAGGCCAATAGAAGTGTTCCTGTAATACCCCTAAGGTTTTAGCTACTCCAAAATGTCCCATTAAACCTCCTCCATGAGACTCCCTCACTAGTAATTCCCTTAAAGAACAAATTGGAATGCATAGTCTACTCTCCCTAAACAAGAATCCTTCATGTTTATAAAACTTACCATGACCACTCTTCTCACAATGCACATACACCTCACAAAAACCTCGATCAGTAGCATACAATTCTTAATGTGCTCAAAACCAAGCAGTCTAGAACTAAGAGTAGAGATAAGAGCATACTTTCTAGAAAGTGCATCAGCAACGACATTCTCTTTACCTTGCTTGTAGTGGATGACATAGGGAAATGTTTCGATGAACTCCACCCAACGAGCATGCCTTTTGTTTAGCTTGTGTTGTCCCTTCAAGTACTTCAAGGATTCATGGTCAGTGTGGATCATGAACTCTTTTGGCCAAAGATAGTGTTGCCAAGTCTCCAGTGCTCGAACTAAGGCATATAACTCCTTGTCATAAGTAGGGTAGTTCAAGGTTGCCCCACTTAGCTTCTCGCTAAAGAATGCAATTGGTCTTCTCTCTTGCATGAGCACTGCTCCAATACCTAATCCTGAAGCATCACACTCAATTTCAAACGTTTTAGAAAAATTAGGTAAAGCAAGTAATGGCGCCTGAGTCAGCTTATTTTTAAGTGTCTGAAAGGCCTTCTCTTGTTGCTCTCCCCATCTGAACCGCACGCTTTTCTTAATTACCTCAGTAAGTGCTGCTGCAATGGTGTAGAAATCCTTCACAAATCTCCTGTAAAAACTCGCTAGTCCATGGAAACTCCGCACATTACTTACATTAGTTGGACTAGGCCACTCTTGGATCGCACAAATCTTTTCTTCATCAACCTGTATTCCCTGTGCACTAACAACAAAACCAAGAAACACAAGTTTGTCTGTACAAAAAGTGCACTTTTTAAGGTTAGCATATAATTGCTCCTTTTGAAGCACTTCTAAAACATCCCTCAAGTGAGATATATGGTCCTCCAAACTCTTGCTGTAAATGAGGATACCATCAAAATAGACAACCACAAATTTGCCAATAAAAGTCCTCAAAACATGGTTCATAAGTCTCGTAAAAGTACTAGGTGCGTTAGTTAAACCGAAAGGCATCACTAACCACTCATGCAATCCATATTTTGTCTTAAATGCGGTTTTCCATTCATCACTTTCTTTCATTCTAATTTGGTGATATCCGCTTTTCAGATCAATTTTGGAAAAGACACTAGACCCATGTAACTCATCTAACATGTTATCTAAGCGAGGAATGGGATGACGATACTTTACCGTGATGTTGTTGATGGCGCGGCAGTCAACACACATTCTCCATGACCCATCCTTCTTAGGCACCAAAATCACAGGCACTACACATGGACTCATGCTTTCTCTCACGTACCCCTTCTCCATTAATTCATCGACCTGCCTTTGGAGTTCCTTTGTCTCCTCTGGATTGCTCCTATAAGCCGGTTTGTTTGGAATCGATGCTCTGGGTACAAGATCAATATGGTGCTCAATACCACGAATAGGTGGTAATCCCTTGGAATCTCCTCAGGGAAGACATCTTCAAAGTCCTGCACAATAGACACAACCACACTAGGCAAAGGAGTTAAATAGTTTGTTAGTATTCAAACAAGTTTTCTTAAAAACCAGCAACAACATAGGTTGCTTCATCACTAACGCTCTCCTCACTACACTCGCTCTTGCCACATGATAAGATCACATTATACTTATATTTTCTTTTGGACTTATATTAAATTTATTTCAATATTATAAGAAAATATAAAGAAATGATATTTAATGGTGTTTATTGTAAAAATTCAGGTTTTGAGGACCAAAAGTAAATTAAAGTTTAATTGGAGGAGTTTTTCACAAAATTGAAGAAGCGAGCGGAGGATTGCACGGAAGGCCGTTGGCTTTAGGCTGGCCTACATTTAAGGCCGCCGGCCTTGAGCCGGCCTATATTAAACCGGCCTCAAAAAGCATTAAAGCCACCGGCCTTAAAGCCGGCCTTGAGCTGGCTTTAAGCCAGCCTTCATTACTCCCCGGATATCCATTGCGAAAATCTCTCCAAAATCGTATCTTAATTAATTTGCTTACTCAACTCCTCATCAGATCAACCTTATCCTCCTCCTCTTTGGATCTATAAATAGGCCCCTTGTGTGAACCTTAGGAGCATCCCCTTTTGTTTTAGAATCCTTTTGTTTTGATTCTTTGTTTAGCATCCTTTGTCTTTCTTTGAAATCATTAGAATTCCCTTAGGCACTTTAGGATTTTATATTTTATTTAATTCCTTTACATTTCATGTTATTCTAAATTTTAGTTTGAAGAAAGAAAGTTATTTTGCTGAAGTTTGCTTTCATTTGAAGAACTCGAGGAATCATTTTGGAAGATTGAAGTTCTTGAAGATTATAGCTATTGTTTCATTTACTTTATTTTCTTTTATGCCATTTATTAGTTTATTCTTGTTGTTCAATATGAATTCCATTGCACCTATTTATTTCAATTTTTTTTATGCAATTCATACTATAATGTTCTAAATCATCCTTGTGGGAAACATGATGAAGCCATAATTCAAACTAAAATGATCATTGTATTCATGTTATAGGACATAGATATGTGGAATTTTCATATAAGAAGTCTTGCTATGAATTGTATTTTGTAATTGAAATCAATGCATAGAAATGTAAATGGCTCAAAAGGGAAATTTAGGTTTTATCAGGAATTCCTAAGTAAGATTTAATAATTTATGTGGAAGCATCGTTATTGAATTTTATTAGAAATTGACCTAAGTGTTTCATGCAATATTTTTATTAAATTTTTCACTAAGGGATTAGGAGAAATTATTTTAAAGATATTAGGCAATCATATAATTGGGAAATTTATGATTGTGAATTAGAATCCTCGTTTGATTTTAATTAGCGGGAGCTATTAAATTAAATTGGGGTAACATTACTTTAAAACTTGATAAAGGATTAAGGTTTTGTTAATTTCTTGTGAAAATCCATATAGTTATGAGTTATTATAACATGAAGGCAATATGATTAGTAGAATTAGGGTGATTTTATTTCCCACCATCAATTTATCATTTTTCAAACATAATTCTCTTTTTGAGCATTTAGCATAATTCATTCAATTCTCATCAAACATCATTGTCTAAATAATAGTAGAAATTGATAAAGGTCTATTACTTAATCAATCTTCGTGGTTCGACACTCTCCTCTCACTATATTACTTGATCCGATCCGGTACACTTGCCGGTATTTATTCACGCTCATTTTATATCTGTTTTTTGCGTGGATCACCACATAACTCTCCTTTTGCAAGGCTGCACTCTCCTTTTCACTCACCACCAAAGTTGATCCCCCTTCAACTTGGTCTCTCACACTCTTTCCAACCTTCCTCTCTTTTTCCTTTTGAGATTGACTTTTGTATTCCTTTTCTCTCTCGTTGTCTTTTGCTCTCTCACTCTCCCTCTATTTTTCACTCACCTTATGTTTTGCAAAAGACTGTTGTAGCTGCAACTGATCCTCATACACCTGTTTAGGTGTAAAAGGTTTAAGATTAAAGCTTTTCCCTTGGTGAACAAGCATATATTTGTTAGAAAAACCATCATGAACAACCTTCCTATCAAATTGCCATGGCCTCCCCAACAATACATGACACCCTTGCATTGGCACTACATCGCATAACACCTCATCCTCATACCTACCAATGCGAAAAGCAATCAAGGCTTGCTTAGTCTCGCCACTATCATTCAACCATTGCAATTTATATGGACTAGGGTGTTTATTAGTCTTGAGTCCCAGCCTCTCAACAATAAAATTACTCACCACATTAGTGCAACTTCCTCCATCAATGATCAAACTGCAAATATGATCACCTAGATAACATCTAGTATGAAAGATATTTTCTCGTTGCACCTCCTCTTCTTCCTTCACCTGCACATTCAAAGCTCTCTTCACTACTGCCACTAACTTCCCTACTGCAAGCTCCTCATCATCACTAGCATCCTCTAATGGAGGCATATCATCCTCTTCACTATCCCCCCCAAGTCTCATACTCACCATCATCACGTAGAATCATAACACGCCTATTCGGACATTGACTAGCAATATAGCCTCTACCTTGGCATTTAAAACATCTAATGTCACGATTTCTAGGAGTAGAAGAATCAGGTTTACCTTGGTTACCAGGAGTAGAACCTGTTGCCTCTGCTCTCCTTTTGGTTTGGTAGGTAAAGGCTTTTTTTCCTTCTTCCATTGGTTAGTCTTCCAGCGGATGAACCAGCACCCTGTTGAAATCGTGTAGTACTACTACCTTTCCTCCTGTGTTGGTTCTCAACCTTTATAGCCATATGAACCATATCTTCCAATTCTACATAATGCTGCAATTCCACGACATTTTGAATTTCTCTATTCAATCCAGCAAGAAACCTAGCCATGGTAGCTTCTCTATCCTCCTCTACATTCGCCCTGATCATCGTAACTTCCATCTCCTTGAAATACTCATCCACACTTCGGCTTCCCTGCCTAAGAGTTTGCAATTTGTTATGTAACTCACGATAGTAATACGCAGGCATAAACTACTTCTTCATCACCCTCTTCATCTCTTCCCACGACTCAATAGGTGGTTCGCCATTCCTTCTTCGATTCAACATTAGTTGATCCCACCACACTATGGCATAATCCGAAAATTCAATGGCAGCAAGTTTCACTTTCTTTTTCCCACTATAGTTGTGACAATCAAACACCATCTCTACCTTCTTCTCCCACTCTAAGTACGCCTCAGGATCATTCTTCCCTTGGAAAGGAGGAGTCTTCATCTTTATACTACTCAGTTGATTATCCTCTCTATTCCTATCTCCTCTATCTTCCCAATCCCTAGTTCCTCTATTCCTACCACTATAACCTCTATAACTCCCAACAGAAGGTTCATCAAATTCATCATCAGACATTTCATCTCCACCCCTTTGTACTCTCCTAGAACAACTCTCCCTCTTACGCCCTTGGAAGACATTTTTAGATTGCTCTAGTCTTTGTTCCACCATCTCATGAATTTGTTCCATGCCCTCCTGAAACATCCTCTTCATCTCACCCCTCAATGCCTCAATCACTAACCTAGCATCAAACCTTCCCCTCTCACTTCAGGAGAATGTTGCCTTGACATAGTTCCTGCAGAAAAATATTAGTACTAACACAAATATATATAATTAAGCCTCACGATACACTCCCTTACGTGTTTCGCTCAAAGGATGATATCACACAGTCACTTGTGTATTCTCACAAGCAATAATGATATCAATTCGCCAATTCCTTTTCTCAATTCTCTTGGAACTAACCCAAACTAGACCAATTCCCTTCCGTAGAATTCAAAACAACTCTAGGGCTCGAAATTTTCCTTCTTCTTTTTTCCGAATTTTTTTTTGCTTTGTTTGTTGCTCTTGATCACGTTCCTTTTTCTTTTTTTGTCGTGATTCTTCCTTTTTTTTTTTGTAACAAAATTGAATAGTAGGTACTACACTTTCAATAGACAATTAACACTATGAAATTGAATACGAACAATTGATATGAACGATTGGAGTTAGGGTTTTGATGTTACCTTCCTCAAACCGAACTGATGTGTTAACAAACCTAGGCTCTGATACCAAACTGATACGAAATCAGTTTGCTCGGATTCCTAACTGATACGAACCACGCCAACGTATGACGAAACCCAATACCAATACGTTCGGAATTCGCTACCTAAGATGCCAAACACACTCAAGTGGAAACCGCGACCCATTGTCTATAAGCGAGATAAGAACTTTGGTATAATATGAATACGCCATAATCGGGATGAAAGACCGATTGATAAGTCGGGATGAACGCCACGGAATAAAAATCCGATAAGTTCTAGATTAGTTCTTTAAAGAACCAAGAGAGGAATTCTCTCAAAACTATTTTTCAAACTTTAATGTTGTATGTTCTATCTTCTAGCTGTTCTAAACCCTAGGAGTTTTATAGTAGGGTTTACAATTCGTAACAATAAAGCCCCAAAACGACATCACTTCAATAAGTTGCGTAAAAATAACAAAACAAGACATGAAGGCCGGCAGCATGGGAATGAAGGCCGGCGGCCTTGGAGCCGGCATTGGAGAAGTACACGACCAACGTTGGAGATGTACACGACCGTGTACTTCTAGTCGTGTATCTTTCTGTGGAAATCTTGACAACATATACGACCGTGTACTTCTAGTTGTGTATCTTTCTGTGGAAATTCTTGACACCATACACGACCGTGCCTTTGAACTGTGTATACGACCGTGTATGATTCTGTGTAACCTCCAGACTCCTACACTACCGTGCCTTGTAAAGACACGCCCTCTTCAACCCGTATCCGGTATGACTTGTACAAGAGCAAGAGCATTCCCATGGTTGTTCCAATCCATTCTAGCTTCATGATTGCTCCAATCCTTTCCGACTTCATGGACATCCTTTATCAACCAGTTAAGTGCTTCCTTGAATCAGTTTGCTTGATTTCTTGTGATCGGTCTAGGTGGCACTTCAAGAGGATCCACATTCCATCTTATGGCTTGGCTCCCATCATGGCTCTCATCAGAGTACTTATAGTAGTAGGGTAAATTTTCTTTCTTTTTCGTTTCATACGTTTTATTTTATATATATTTCCTTTTTTCCGTAGTTAGTCTCCTTTGATGAATTCTCCATTAATTGAATCGAGCCCATTCCATGTTCATGCAAATTAGGCTAGAAAAACTCAAATAGATGTAGAAATGTTACTTATGTTCATCTTTAACTTTGTTTAGCTTGATTAGAACACTTTCCATATATATAAGCATTCAATTGATCCAGTAAGATAAACTCACTTGCCATGGAATTGTGTATTTCAATTAGAAAGAATTATGCTAACAATCGTTGAAAGTATTAACATAATGGAGTTCTCATGCGAAAACAGAGGTATGGCTCGCTTGGTTCTTACCAAAAACCTTTTCAGTTGATAAATTTGAGCAATTCATAAGACATGTTACTTAATCATGTATGGCATTCAATAAATTTTAGTAGGTTCTAGCCAGTTAGGCCTCGGTTTACCATATTTTAGTGAATTTGTTATAGTTCATTAGAAAATGGAAACTAACATAGAGTTAATTAATTATATGGTTTCATTTTTCTTTTCCAATTTAAGAAATTAATTTAATTTCATGTTTACTCTATCATTCACTCTAGGGAATGTCCTGAAGAATGTAAAGATGTGATTCCATCTATCATCAATTTAATTTTGCAGTTCCTGTTCATGCATGTAGTTCCTCATTACATGATTTTCTGACTTATATGGTCACTTTCATTTCCAATCGATGGCTAACCAGAATAGAGCAACATAGCAAAGCCCTTTCATCATTGAGCAGAATAGAGCACTTACCTTCCATCGTAGACCAGAACAAAGCAATCATACATGACATCATCGAGCCTCTTCTCTTTACTCTAGCTAAAATGATGTGCCTAAAACCAAGATTAAGCACATAAAAACCCAATTGAAAGACCAATTACACAATGAAATCAAACTAGTCCTCTAAATTGCATAATTCCTCAATATTTATGAACCAATTCCCACAACAAGGATGTGACCAAGAATGAATCAAAATATGATGATGCTCTGATACCAAAAGATGATGTGCTCAAAACCAAGCCCAAGCACATGCAAATGAATCAAAGAAACAACCCCAACTCACACATATGAACCGGTTTAAAAAGACCATGAATTGCGTGAACCCTAATGGAGATTTAATGAAATCTGAAGGTTCAAAGATGCAATCAACAAACCAACAATGATAAACTTCTCCAATTAACAATAATTACAAGTGAAATCCACGTGAAATACACCAAGATAACAAGTTTCAATTCCATGATTCTCCTCTTTCAACAATCTCCAATTCATGTCAATAATGATTCAAAAATTGATGATGATAACAAATGCTAAAACCATTCAATCTTATAACATGATAATTGATCACAATTGCAATAAAAAAATTTGACCAAGAACATCCAAATCAACCCTAGATATGACTCACTAGTGATGAAAATGATACACAACAAAGAAGAAATTGATACACAACAAAGAAGAAATTGATATTACTCACAATTGTCCTTTGTTGCACTCGCCACAATTTCAACTCTTGGAAATTGAAATTGATAAGAGAAATTGGATTTAGGGAAACCCTAAGCTCTCTCACGAAAATGTGAAGATAATTCTAAAAATTTTTTGCCTCCTTAAACCCTACTATAAGCAAGTATTTATACTTACTCCCTTTAGGGTTAGAAAATGCACAAAATTACAACTATGCCACTTTTAAGGTGGCCGGTCCTAAATGACAATTACAATAAAAAATGAAAGTTTCCCAAAAGAAAATACAACATAAAATAGTCCAAATAACAATTACAAAATAAAAGAAAATAGTCTTCATCATGTGAGCTCTTCCATACGATTCGTCGGCCCAACTCATCGCCGGTTCAAGTCGGTCCATGGATAACCCACAAGCTGAGTCTGAGTGAGTTTGTCCATCGCCCTATAAAATATGATAAGTGTGCCTGTTAGAATATATAATACATGAATAAGATAAAAGAGGTTAGTAAACGAATAATTCCAAGGTTGATTTGCTCAAAATGGGCCCTCATCGCCAAGATTCGAAACCCTTTGGTTCTTGCCCTAATGATAGGTCTTGTCGGATTTTGATTCCTATCATAAAACCACACATTGCCTCCTTTGAAAGTTTCCTTAAGTAAGTTAATATATCTTAAATAATGTCTTCATCATACATCGTTGCCTTCAGGTCATCTTTAGTCTTCCTAAGGTTCATATACAAGAACAATTTTTCTTAACTCGAGTTTAATATGCATAGGTGGAGTTAAGAGAATACATTTTCTACCTCAAGTGTGTTTTCTAAAAGAAGATATTAAAAGGATAAAGCTATAAGTATATATACCTATCTTACATAATTATAGGTATATCATAATCCTATAGAGTTAGATTTATTAAGCCTTTATTACTTTAAGTCCACCATATCCTATAATTTTCATTTTGTTTATGAATTCCTGATTTAGTTAATATTCCATCTTTATTTCATAGTCTAGTTTTACTACACGTTACATGAATTTTTCAATATGGTTTGCTAATGTTGGTAAATAAGAATAGGAATTTTCCTTTCCCTAAGAATTTTCATTGTAAGTGTAATAGCACTGGCTTTATTTCAAATTCATGGCGTATCACTTTTAAATTCCCCATTGATGATGTATATTCCTCTAATATTTGGATTCATGTACATGAAGAAAGGTTCCATTGTTGAGCAAAACATAGGAAGGACCTTCCATTGTTGAGTAGAACGAGAAATCAGTTGAAGATCTTCGAGCCTCGTATCTTTTGTCCAGTTGAGACTAGTACACATTGCAACCTTTTGAAGCTGCCTCAAGTAAGTTAATATGTCTTAAATAATGTCTTAATTGTCCACTTAACTATATTGGGTCAACTCAGGATCTCTACTTTTGATATCAAGATAAACTTTTCATTTACGATAAGGTGATTGAAAAGTTAAACATGCTACACCCAACGTGGTTTTGTATTACGTAAGTTAGTACTCTTATTAGCCTATAGGATAAGACTTCGATGGTAGATTAAAATGACATCTTATCTAATATCATGGTAGATTAAAATAACTCTTGCATAGTATATACATCCTTATCAATAGGAAAATAAAAATAAATAAATACATCCTCCCCATTTCGTTTCCTAGAAGCTAGTATCCTTTCCATCTCTACGTGGTGTCATTCCTTCCTTCTCTCTCCATTGATTTGTCTCCAAAATCTCTTTTGTTAATGATGCGCCTAAAACCAAGTTTAAGCACACAAAAACCAAGATTGAAAGACAATTAGACAATGTCAATCAACTAGTTTAACAATTGTGCTAATCCTCAATGTTTATGAATCAATTCTTCAAATGTTAATGTGTTTAATCTTAAATATCCAAATGTGATTAGCTCTGATACTAAAATATGATGTGCCTAAAAAGGAGTTTAAGCACATGCAAATGAACCAATTAAACAACTCTTAAGTGACAAGATCAAATTGGTTCAAATTGGAGCAAAATAGAGTGAACCTTAAACTTCTAAGGTGATTCTATTAATAAGAACAATGTTGACTAAAAACCACAAGGATGGTATTGATCAAATGAATCGTGAATTCAACTCAATTTCCAATAAAATCCCAATCACAACATCAACACATAAACCATAAAAAAATCTTCCTTAACTCTAATGAATTCTACGCGAATAATATGAAGTAAATTGAAAGGCAATATCAAGAGATAAAACCAATCAATTGGAAAACAATACAAGAAAGGATTTTGGATCACAAGTGATGCCAAAATCAAATCAAGAACCAACCTAATCAACCCTAGATATGACTCACTAGTGATGAAAAGGAAAAACACAACAAAAGGGAATTGATATTACTCACAATTCTCTTTTGTTGCAACTCGCCACAATTCCAAATTTTCTGGATTGAAATTGATAAGAGCCAATGGATTTAGGATAAACCCTAACCTTCACACAAAAATGTGTTTGCTGCAAATTTCAAAAGCTTCCCCCAAAACCCTACTTAAGTAAGTATTTATACTTGTTCCCTTTAGGGTTAAAAAGTCCACAAAATTACAACTATGCCACTTTAGGGTGGCCAGTCCTAAAAGTACCTATTACAATCAAATTAAAGTGTCCCAAAAACTTACAACATAAATGATTCAAATAAATAAATTACAAGTGAAAATAGTCTTCAACATGCTAGTTGTTCAATAGGATTTGTTGGCCTAGAGTCCATGGATAACCCACAAGGTAAGTTTTAGTGAGTTTGTCCATTACCCTGTAAATCCTGATAAGTGTGCCTGTTGGAATATACAATACATGAGTAATAGAAAAAAAGGTTAGTAAACAAATAATTCCAGGGTTGATTTGCTCAAAATAGGCCCTCATTGCTAAGATTTGAAATCCTTTAGCTCTTGCCCTAATGATAGGTCATGTCGGATTTTGATTCCTATTAGTTAATAGAGATGAGGAATTCCGTGTGGTCCCATTGTTGTTTGTCTAATTAATAGAATTAAGGTTTTGTCTTTTTCTAGTGCTTATCTTAGCACAATGTTAGTGCTTTATGGTGGCATAGTGTAGCAGTAGTCAAGGTTAGTTAAAGTGGTGTTGGAGTTAGTTCTTACAATCTAAGTTGTTTTTTATGATCGACCACATTCTTTATGATCTTTGTAAGTTCATTTGTACGTATTATATTTATTATATTATTTTGATGGATGTTTGTAATGTGATACTATATTATTGATGTTTATCATGCTATGCTTGAATTAAGGTTGTTTTAGTTCACCATTATCCAAGAAGTGGGCAAGTGTTGTTCCATTAAGAATCCTTTAGCTTTTGTTTTAAGTCAGCAATATAAGAAGATGTAAAAAGTGGAAGAGGAGACTAGGGTGTGGTTGTTTGATGCTTAAGCATCATTTTATACGTAATCTTAGCAATGTCAACAAGTGATTTGGTACATCTTTTTTTAATGCAAGTAATTATTAATCTCTAGTCTAAGGTTAGTAAATGCATAACCCTTATTGTTAAATTTCCTCCAATCACAAGCATTTCATTTACATTTACCAAGGATTATATAATGATGTTCAAATAACAACTAATCTAAAGAGGTGACTCTAAATTGTTCTATAAATTTTTCTTTTGTACTTGAGCAATATTCTTCTTATTCTTCTTTACCTTGGTCAAATTTTGCTAACTCCATTAGCACATCCATTGAAAGACTTGCTATTTCTATTTTAGATAATGAAGTGAACCATGTCACGTTCATTAGAGCCTAGATACATATGTTTGCTCGCAATCTCATTTTCAAACATGTTGATCCCTATTTCTTATGTTGTGTCCTTTTCCCTACATGGAAATAGACTTCCATTAGTTAGCCAGTTTGATTGGAGGGGGTTTCTTTTGCTTAGTCAAGACAAAATAGTCATATATTTAGAAATTCTTGGCTGCAGGATATCTCAATATCTTTTACCAATAGAAGCCTTGATGAGTTATATTACCATTAAACATGATGTTTGGACTATTATACAACTAAAAAGATTAACTTGCACATCATCGATATTAGATATAACTTTTGATACAATAATAAAGTGCTTGATGCATAATTAATAATTGATCCATGGTAATGGATTTGACAATCAAGCAACTATAGTAGTAGGGAGAGATCATTGAACATGTGATGCATCAAGTCATCAAAAAGATTGAATTACAACTCATCTGATGAGAACCATGATGGGAGCCAAGCCAGAAGATGGAACGTGGATCCTCTTGAAGTGCCACCTGGACCGATCACAAGAAATCGAGCGAAACGATTCAAGAAGCACTTAACGGGTTGATAAAGGATGTCCATGAAGCCGGAAAGGATTGGAGCAATCATGAAGTTGGAAAGGATTGAAACAACCATGGGAATGCCTTTGCTCTTGTACAAGTCATACCGGATACGGGGTGAAGAGGGCGTGTCTTTACAAGGCACGGCCGTGTAGGAGTCTGGAGGTTACATAGAATCATACACGGTTATATATACGGTTCAAAGGCACGGCCGTGTATGTTGTCAAGATTTCCACAGAAAGATACACGACTAGAAGTACACGGTTGTGTACATTGGCAAGATTTCCACAGAAAGATACACGGCTAGAAGTACACGATCGTGTACATCTCCAACGCCGGTCGTGTATATTTTCAACACCGGCTCAAGGCCGGCTCCAAGGCCGTCGGCCTTCATGTCTACACCGCCGGCCTATATGTTTGTTTTGTTGATTTTTATGCAACTTATCTAAGTTATGTCGTTTTGGGCTTTATTGTTATGAATTGTAAACCCTAATATAAAGCTCCTAGGGTTAGAATATAAAACATACAACATTGAAAGTTTGAAAACACTTTTGAGAGAATTCCTCTCTTGGTTCTTTAAAGAACTAACCTAGAACTTATCGGATTTTATTTCCGTGGCGTTCATCCCAACTTATCAATCGGTCTTTCATCCCGATTGTGGCGTCTTCATATTATACCAAGGTTCTTATCTCGCTTATAGACAACGGGTCACGGTTTCCACTTGAGGGTGTTTGGCATCTTAGGTAACGAATTCCGAACGTATTGGTATTAAGTTTCGTCACACGTTGGCGTGGTTCGTATCAGTTAGGAATCCGATCAAACCGATTTCGTATCAGAGCCTAGGTTTGTTAAAACATCAGTTCGGTTTGAGGAAGGTAACATCAAAACCTTAACTCCAATCGTTCATATCAATTGTTCATATTCAATTTCATAGTGTTAATTGCCTATTGAAAGTGTAGTACCTACTATTCAATTTTGTTACAAAAAAAAAAGAAGAAGAATCACGACACAAAAAAAGGGAGCGTGATCAAGAGCAACAACAAAGACAAAAAAAAAAAAAAATTCGGAAAGAAAAAGAGGAAATTTATGAACCCTAGAGTTGTTTTGAATTCTACGGGAGGGAATTGGTGTAGTTTGGGTTAGTTCCAAGAGAATTAAGAAGAGGAATTGGCGAGTTGATATCATCATTGTTTGTGAGAATACACGAGTGACTGTGTGATATCATCATTTGAGCAAAACACATAAGGGAGTGTATCGTGAGGTTTAATCATATATATATATTTGTGTTAGTACTAATCTTTTCTGCAGGAACTATGTCGAGGCAACATTCTCCTGAAGGTGAGAGGGGAAGGTTTGATGCTAGGTTAGTGATTGAGGCGTTGAGGGGTGAGATGAAGAGAATTTTTCAGGAGGGGATGGAACAAATTCATGAGACGGTAGAGCAAAGACTAGAGCAATCTACAAACGTCTTCCAAGGGCGTAAGAGGGAGAGGCGTTCTAGGAGAGTACAAAGGGGTGGAGATGAAATGTCGGAAGATGAATTTGATGAGCCTTCTGTCGGGAGTTATAGAGGATATAGTGGTCGGAATAGAGGAACTAGGGATTGGGTAGATAGAGGAGATAGGAATAGAGAGGATAATCAATTGAGTAGCATAAAGATGAAGATTCCTCCTTTCTAAGGGAAGAATGATCCCGAGGTATACTTAGAGTGGGAGAAGAAGGTAGAGATGGTGTTTAACTGTCATAATTATAGTGGGAGAAAGAAAGTGAAACTTGCTGCCATTGAATTTTCGGATTATGCCATAATGTGGTGGGATCAATTAATGTTGAATAGAAGAAGGAATGGCGAACCACCTATTGAGTCGTGGGAAGAGATGAAAAGGGTGATGAAGAAGCAGTTTGTGCCTGCGTATTACTATCGTGAATTGCACAACAAATTGCAAACTCTTAAGCAGGGAAGCTGAAGTGTGGATGAGTATTTCAAGGAGATGGAAGTTACGATGATCAGGGCGAATGTAGAGGAGGATAGAGAGGCTACCATGGCTAGGTTTCTTGCTGGATTGAATAGAGAAATTCAAAATGTTGTTGAATTGCAGCATTATGTAAAATTGGAGGATATGGTTCATATGGCTATAAAGGTTGAGAACCAACACAGGTGGAAAGGTAGTAGTAATGCACGGTTTCAACAGGGTATTGGTTCTCCACCTGGAAGACTAACCAATGGAAGAAGGAAGAAAAGCCTTTACCCACCAAACCAAAAGGAGAGCTGAGGCAAGCGGGTTCTACTCCTGGTAACCAAGGTAACCCTGATTCTTCTACTTCTAGAAATCGTGACATTAGATGTTTTAAATGCCAAGGTAGAGGCCATATTGCTAGTCAATGTCCAAATAGGCGTGTTATGATTTTGTGTGATGATGGTGAGTATGAGATTGAGGGGGATAGTGAGGAAGATGATATGCCTCCATTAGAGGACGCTAGTGATGATGAGGAGCCTGCAATAGGGAGGTTAGTGGCAGTAGTGAAGTGAGCTTTGAATGTGCAGGTGAAGGAAGAAGAGGAGGTGCAAAGAGAGAATATATTTCGTACTAGATGTTATCTAGGAGATCATATTTGCAGTTTGATCATTGATGGAGGAAGTTACACCAATGTGGTGAGTAATTTTATTGTTGAGAGGCTGGGACTCAAGACTACTAGACACCCTAGTCCATATAAATTGCAGTGGCTGAATGATAGTGGTGAGACTAAGGTCAGTAAGCAAGCCTTGATTGCTTTTCGCATTGGTAGGTATGAGGATGAGGTGTTATGCGATGTAGTGCCAATGCAGGTGTGTCATGTGTTGTTGGGGAGGCCATGGCAATTTGACAGGAAGGTTGTTCATGATGGCTTTTCTAACAAGTATACGCTTGTTCACCAAGGGAAAAGCTTTAATCTTAAACCTTTAACACCTAAACAGGTGTATGAGGATCAGTTGCAGCTATAACAGTCTTTTGCAAAACATAAGGTGAGTGAAAAACAGAGGGAGAGTGAGAGAACAAAAGACAGCGAGAGAGAAAAGGAATACAAAAGTCAATCTCAAAAGGAAAAAGAGAGGAAGGCTGGAAAGAGTGTGAGAGACCAAGTTGAAGGGGGATCAACTTTGGTGGTGAGTGAAAAGGAGAGTGCAGCGTTGCAAAAGGAGAGTTGTGTAGCAAGAGTGAGTGTAGTGAGTAGAGAGTTAATGATGAAGCAATCTATGTTGTTGCTGGTTTTTAAGGAAACATGTTTGAATACTAACGAACTATTTAACTCTTTGCCTAGTGTGGTTGTGTCTATTGTGCAGGACTTTGAAGATGTCTTCCTTGAGGAGATTCCAAAGGGATTACCACCTATTCGTGGTATTGAGCACCGGATTGACCTTGTACCCAGGGCATCGATTCCAAACAAACCAGCTTATAGGAGTAATCCAGAGGAGACAAAGGAACTCCAAAGGCAGGTCGATGAATTAATGGAGAAGGGGTACGTGAGAGAAAGCATGAGTCCATGTGTAGTGCCTGTGATTTTGGTGCTTAAGAAAGATGGGTCATGGAGAATGTGTGTTGATTGCCGCGCCATCAACAACATCACGGTAAAGTATCGTCATCCCATTCTTCACTTAGATGACATATTAGATGAGTTATATGGGTCTAGTGTCATTCCTTATGAGCCTTGGATAGATATTTCCATAGATTTTGTGTTAGGCTTACCCAGGTCTAGACATGGTCAAGATTCTATTTTTGTAGTCGTGGATAGATTCTCTAAAATGGCATATTTCATTCCTTGTCACAAAACAGATGATGCTTGCAATATTGCTAATTTGTTCTTTAGGGAAGTTTTGAAATTGCATGGTATGCCTAGAACAATCGTATCGGATAGAGATGCTAAGTTCTTGAGCTACTTCTAGAAGACCTTGTGGGCTAAGTTAGGAACTAAGTTATTGTTTTCTACTACTTGTCATCCACAGATTGATGGTCAAACTGAGGTAGTAAATAGAACTTTATCTACTTTGTTGAGGGCTGTCATTAAAAAGAATATTAAAAGTTGGGAGGATTGTTTACCGCATGTTGAATTTTCCTATAATCATATAGCGCATTCTGCTACTAAATTTACTCCTTTTGAAATTGTGTATAGTTTTAATCCACTAACTCCTTTGGATTTATCACCTTTGCCTATTTCTGAGTATGTTAATCTAGATAGCAAGAAGAAAGCAGAATTTGTTAAACAGATACATGAGAAGGCAAGGCTAAACATTGAGCGAAGAATAGAGCAGTATGTGAAACAAGCCAACAAGGGTCGTCGACAAGTTGTTTTTGAACCTAGAGATTGGGTTTAGGTTCACATGTGCAAAGAGCGGTTTCCTGTGCAGCGTTGATCTAAACTACTTCCTAAAGGCGATAGACCATTTCAAATTCTTGAGCGCATCAATGATAATGCATACAAGATAGATTTACCTGGTGAGTATCAAGTAAGTGCTACATTTAATGTTACTGATTTGAGTCCTTTTGATGCAGGTGGCGATTTGAGGACAAATCCTTTTCAAGAGGAGGGGAATGATGAGAACCATGATGGGAGCCAAGCCAGAAGATGGAATGTGGATCCTCTTGAAGTGCCACCTGAACCGATCACAAGAAATCGAGCGAAACGATTCAAGGAAGCACTTAACGGGTTGATAAAGGATGTCTACGAAGCCGGAAAGGATTGGAGTAATCATGAAGTTGGAAAGGATTGGAACAACCATGGGAATGCCCTTGCTCTTGTACAAGTCATACCAGATACGGGGTGAAGAGGGCGTGTCTTTACAAGGCACGGCCGTGTAGGAGTCTGGAGGTTACACAGAATCATACACGGTTCAAAGGCACGGTCGTGTATGTTATCAAGATTTCCACAGAAAGATACACGACTAGAAGTACACGGTCGTGTACATTGGCAAGATTTCCACAGAAAGATACACGGCTAGAAGTACACGGTCGTGTACATCTCTAACGCCGGTCGTGTATATTTTCAACACCGGCTCAAGGCTGGCTCCAAGGCCGCCGACCTTCATGTCTCCACCGCCGGCCTACATGTTTGTTTTGTTGATTTTTACGCAACTTATCTAAGTTATGTTGTTTTGGGCTTTATTGTTACGAATTGTAAGCCCTAATATAAAGCTCCTAGGGTTAGAATATAGAACATACAACATTGAAAGTTTGAAAACACTTTTGAGAGAATTCCTCTCTTGGTTCTTTAAAGAACTAACCTAGAACTTATCGGATTTTATTTTTGTAGCGTTTATCCCGACTTATCAATCGGTCTTTCATCCCGATTGTGGCGTCTTCATATTATACCAAGGTTTTCGTCTCGCTTATAGACAACGGGTCGCGGTTTCCACTTGAGGGTGTTTGGCATCTTAGGCAATGAATTCCGAACATATTGGTATTGGGTTTTGTCACACATTGGCGTGGTTCATATCAGTTAGGAATCCGATCAAACTGATTTCGTATCATCATCTTTACTTACAGCTTATTGTATAGCAACAAATGGTTAAACAAATATGCATTTTTTGAATTGTGTACAAAGAGTAAATGAGCCTAGATACATAAGTCTACTTACAATTTTGATGTTGTAAAACTTCAAGCTACTATTTGGGAACGTAACAAAGTGATCGATTACCTTGCTTATGTTGCTATCAATAGCCCTCATAAATATGTCTTCTACCATAATCTTTCTAATGCTTTTCTTTCTATTCTAAATGTGGACTCTACAAGGGTGGATGTATGGGGCCTAGTTAGCCTAATGAATCGGATTAATTTGGGTGTTTTTGTCTTGTCATAGCCTTGAAAAATATGGGATTAAGTAGGTATGTTTGTTTGTAGGCATTTTCTATTTATGATTTCCAATTTAGTAATGGAATTATCTAATACCACCACAAAGGTTTGAGGGCATGTATAAATAGATACAACTTTCATATATTTTTCTATATACTAGGGAGAAAATGATATATATATATATATATATATATATATATGATCTAATTTTTCATGTTTTCATCATAATATCTTATGTTGAAAGATTAATAAAAGTTGTGTGTCAAGTAGAACCTAAACAAAACTAATGGCATTTTTTGTTAGCAGAATGAAATAAGGTAGTAATAGAGTTACAATTACTAAATAAAAAAAATAAAGAAGTAATAGTTATTAATTTGTTTGGTTATACTTAAATGATATTAATAATATATTAGGAATATATTAAACTTACTAATATACCCCTGTTCTAAGTAATGGTTGGATTGTTAGTTAGAGCCTCATGATTAGATATGAAACTATGTAAGAAAAAGACCAAGCAATAGTTATTCCTTAGATCTTGAGAAAGAATTGGAATTCATTATCCAACAACAGTAGAAATTCCATATAATAATTACACTACTAAGCCAACATAATAATGTTTCTCTGGTAGAAGAATAACTATTATTTTACTCCATCTTTCTAAATTTAACCAAACATATTGGAAGTAGTAAGCTCCTTTATTCGGTAATAACCCTTTTCACTGATCATAAAATTTATCAAAAAGCCTTACATTGATAAGTTTGTGACTGCAGCAAAGTACTTATTTAGATTATGTGACTATTGGTTAAGTTCTGCACTCCACTAGGCTTTTTATATTAGTATGATCTTGTTTATAAATTGCTATAAACTTGATTAGTTTTGACTAGGTGACTTTGTTCCATTCCATCCTACTATGCTTGTGAAATTCTTACATTGCCACTTAAATCATGCAAGTGAATTTGTCCACATTTATAAATACATTTAAATGGGCATTGTTGGGTTTTAAGTGAAGTAGGTGCCCAATTATAGATATTTAATCGAATGATTAAATGCTAGAATGTCACTCTATTCTCTTTCATTATGGGTACATTTTCAGGTGTCGTAGTTTTATATGTTCTTTTGGAGTCATATTCCTGTAAGCATGGACAAGAGTTAGATGACTAAAGACATTAAGTCTGAGGAGTATCAACATAGTGTGGAGTACTTTTTTGTGTATGTGCGCTTGAAGTATAGGGTAAATGCGAGAATAAATTATCTGTGTAGGAAATGCTTGAATGATAGGTTGCATCCTCCACATGTGATCAGAGCTCACCTACTTGTAGATGGGGTAGATATAACCTATCGGTGTTAGATTTATCATGGAGAGGAGCCGAGTATTTAGTTACCTCCCGTAGATCAAGGTAGGAGGTGAGATAGAGAATGGGAAGCAGGACCACCCATGGAGGAGGAATGTCTAGGGGTGGGATATGATGATAAAGGTGGACTTGATGAGATGTTAGAAGATGTGGAAGCCTTTATCAACAATGAAGATGAAGAATCATCCTCTAGAGGTGGTATTGATGTTCCACGGGATTTTCTAGATGGGCTAAAAGTTGACTCACAAGAGGAGCTTTTATTTAGGTTGCAAGTTGTCGAAGTTTGAATTTATAGCGAAGCTTCTCCACTTGAAGGTGTACAATAAGTGGAGCAACAAGTCCTTCAACATGCTTCTCTAACTTTTGTAAGATGCAATGCCCAACGATGAGTCTCTTCCTAAGTCTTATTATTTTGCAAATAGGTACTTGCACAGGTTAGGCATGGGCTATCATTACATTCATGTATGTAAATATGATTGTTGCTTATTTTGGGGTGATAATGAGCATTTAAAGCAATGTCTTACTTATGGTACTTTGAGGTTTAAGGAATGTATTGGAGTTGGGAAAGCCATTCCTTATAAAGTTTTACGTTACTTTCCTATAAAGCTTAGGTTGCAATGCTTTTTCATGTATTCTAAAATTGCTTAAAAAATGCGTTAGCATGAGGAGGAACATAAAAGAAGGGAAAATGTAATGAGTCATCCTACAGATGGGTTAGCTTGGATGAATTTTGACATTGAGTTTCTTGAGTTTGTGATGGATGCTCACAATGTTAGATTAGGGCTAGCTAGCGATGGTTTCAATCCATTTGGGAATATGAGTCAATCATATAGTATGTGGTCGGTTGTGCTTTTGGCATATAACTTGCCTCCTTGGATGTGTATGAAGAAAGAGTACTTGATGATGTTAATGTTGATTCTAGGACCCAAGGCACCTAGCAATGATATTAACATTTACTTGCAACCATTGATTGATGAGTTAAGTGATCTTTGGGATAATGGGTTGTACACATATGATACATTTTCAAAGATAACATTCTACATGTGTATAGCCTTAATGTGGACTATAAATGACTTTCTAGCATATGGAAACCTATCGGGGTAGAGCACAAAGGGGTATCATGTTTGTCTAGTATGCCAAGATCAAACACCATCAATGAGGCTGAATGGAAAGATTGGATACACTAGTAATAGAATGTGGCTTCCTAAGGACCATGGATGGAGACATAACTTAAAATTTGATGGAAGTCGTGACATTTGTGAAACTCTACAAGAATATTCTAGTGAGGAAATTGTCCACCAATTGCAATTCATAAGTGATGTGTGCATGGGTAAGCATCCAAGGAAGGTTAAAAGGGTTCATTGTCCTGAAGGCCTTAATTGGAAAACAAGGTCAATATTCTTTCAACTTCCATATTGGTTAAAGCTAATGTTGCAACATAATTTAGATGTATGTACATTGAGAAGAATATATGTGACAATGTTATTAGTAATATACTCGAGATTGATGGAAAAACAAAGGACACTTACAAAGCTAGACTTGATATGGAGGATCTTGGTATTATGAAGGAATTACATTTGGTGAAGTAAGGTAATGACAAGTATTCAATGCCATTTGCTAGTTATACATTAAGTCCTATAGAAAGGAGAAGATTCTATCAATTCTTAAAGGGTGTTAGCTTACCTAATGGAGTTGGATCACATATCGGTAGGTATGTGAATGAGTCGAGCACAAAGCTTTCTAGGATGAAGAGCCATGATTTCCATGTGATGCTTCAAAGGTTGTTACCTGTGGGTGTTCGTAGCATGTTGCTGAATGATGTTGCGACTGTTATAGTTGAACTTGGTTCATTTTTTGAGAAGTTATGCAAGCGGATTCTTAATGTCAATGAAGTAAAGAAAATGCAAAGTGATATTGTTACCATATTGTGCAAATTGGAATTGATCTTTCCTCCTACCTTCTTTGATGTGATGGTGCATTTAGCTGTACACTTGCCTAACGAACTATTGCTTGCCGGATTTGTTGCATATCGATGGATGTATCCCATAGAAAGGTATGGATGTATAAGTAGAATGTAATCTTTTATAAGTGTTATTCAACCCTTCATCATTCATTTATTTTGTTAAATTCAGATACTTAATGATGACAATTGAGCTATGAAATGGATAGCGGATCCTCTTGAAATGCTAGTTGGACCTATGACCCGACTTAGAGCTAAACAACTTAAGGACACACTTAATGTGCTAATCAAAGAAATTCAAGATGAGGAGCAATGCTTGCGTCAATCTAAGAATGAACTAAGAATAATCCAAGTCATTGGAATCTAAGACCTCCTAGAATGAAGACGATTTGAAGATGTTTGTTGAAGAATCAAAGCTACCGACGTGGAGGAGAAAGGCCACCAGCTTAAAATGGCAGGTGTGAAATTGCCTTGTAGGCCGGCAAAGTAAGCCATTGGCCTAAGTGGTCAACTTACTTCATATGACGGCTTAAGGTGCATATAAGTTGTTAGCTTTGAGTGCCGGCTTAGGAGAAAAGTAGGCCGGTTTAAGTAGGGTTTATTACCTTTTTGTTGTATTTTGCATTGAGGGTTAAATAGCCTCTAGAACTCCATTGTAAGCAACTTTTTTGACAATTGAAAAATAAAAAACCTTTTTTCTTCTGTTCTAGAAGAATTTTGAACTTATCAGAATCATTTCATGGCATTCGTAACATTACTTATCAATCCGTATTCCATCTCGATCGTGGAGTAAACATCATACCAAGGTTCTTGCTTCTCTATAAGTAATGGGTCGTGGTTTTCCCTTCATTTGTGATCGATCAATGACTGTTCGAGTTTCAAATTGATCTCGGGTTTTGGCATAGGTTGACGAAGTTCGTATCATTTGGTATCAGAGCAATCAGGTTGGTTAGGAATTGCCTATTTGAATCCAATTTGTGTTCTTTATACATCTAAGTTTTAAAATTTGTATAAAAAAAAGAGAGAGAAGTTCGAATCTTTGTGTATCTATTGATTTTATTAGACTTTTTATAACAATCACTGTATGGGTTTAATTAATTCACGTTTAATTTCTTATTAAATAGTTAAAAAAGAGAGAGGAAATATTCATATAAAAAAATTTAGGATTCTTTGCAAAAGTTATGTTGAAGTCCATAATTGTGTTGATTGAAGTGTTGGGGAAACTGTTGTGACTTGTTGAATTGTTGATTTCCACAACAAAGGAATCTGTTGAAATATACAGAACGACTTTTGATTTGTTGTTTAATTCTAAAAGAATTAAGGAAGAGATTGTGAGTGGTAAGAGGCAAGAGTGGTGAGAACATTAGAGTGCACAAAAGCCAATTGAATCTTGTGAGAAATAAAACACGAGCTATTAGAGAAACATTCAGTGATTGAGTGGCAAAACATGTGAGGGAGTGATTTAGTGAGGATCTTTATTTTCTATTATCATCTTTGTTTTTTTTGTAGAAAAAGCATGTCTAATAGAAATTCTCCTGATAGTGTGATGGGTGATATTGACATGAAATTAATCATGGAGACTTTGATTGTTGAGATGAAGAGAATATTTAGAGCAGAGATGGATCAATTTCATGAGCAAATGGAGTAGAATTTTGAGTAGTCTCGGATTGCTTCTATTGGACGTAGGAGGGATAAAATGCCTAGAAGGGTAGTGCGTATGGAGGAAGATGAGTGGGGTCGAGAAAGGTCTGCAGCTGAATCTGATTAGGACTCTTTTATGGGTTATAGGAGGAATGTAGGGAGAAGTAGAGGAGCTACGTAAAAAGAAGATAGCAATCTAGGAAATATCAAAATGAAAATTCCTTCCTTCAAAGGGAAGAATGATCCTGATGTCTATCTTGATTGGGAGAAGAAGGTGGAATTGGTGTTTGACTATCATAACTACTATGAAGTTAAGAAGGTGAAATTGGCTGCCATAGAATTTTTTAACTATGCTATAGTTTGGTGGAAACAATTGTTATCGAGTAGGAGGAGGAACAGAGAGCCACTAATAGAGACTTGGGAAGAGATGAAGAGGGTGATGAGGAAGTGGCTTATTCCCACTTATTACTACAGGGACTTGTAAAATAAACTACAAAATTTGAGATAGGGAAACAGGAGTGTAGAGGAATATCATAAGGAGATGGAGGTTGCTATGGTCAGGGCGAATGTTCAGGAGGATCGAGAAGCTATTATGGCTAGGTTCTTGGTAGGTTTGAATCGGGATATACAGAATGTGGTGGAGTTGCAACATTATATAGAATTGGAGGATATGGTTCACATGGCGATTAAGGTGGAGAAGCAACTCAAGTGGAAAGGTAGTAGTTCCATACATACGGTATCGAGTTCTTCCAATTAGAGGACTAATGTATGGAAGAAGGAGGAGAAGTAGTTCCACTCCAAACCACTACCAGAACAAACATCAAACTTGGTATCATGGGACTAAAGGTAAATCTGATCCTTCTACTTCTAGGAATCGAGATATTAAATGTTTTAAATGCCAGGGTAGAGGACACATAGCTAGTTAATGTCCTAATAAACAAGTTATGGTGTTGAGGGATAATGGTGAGATTGAAACTAATAGTGCCTCATATCATGAGTCTATGTGATGTGCTCAAATCCAGATTAAGCACATATAAAAACCAATTTGAAAGACATCCAACAATGTCAATCAAACTAGTCTCAATCACATGAACAATGCCGTCAATTTCAATGAATTAACCAATTCTTCAATTATGATGTGTTGAATCTTAAATCCAAATATGATATAGCTCTGATACCAAAAAGATGATGTGCCTAATTCCACTAAGAAGCACAATCAAAAGACTTAAGAAAAACAATCTCAAGTCTAAGTAAAATCGGATCCAAAAATAAGGGCAAAATGACGTGAACCAAGTGAAGATATGATGAATTCCAAATGTCCAATGATATAATTAGAATACCACACTGATAATACCTTCTAACAACCTCTTAATTTCATATAATCCACGCAAATAAACCTCAAATGACAAAAGAAAAACTGTAACAAAAATAATTCCTCTCAAATAGTGAAGAACACGTTTCCTAGGGAAATTTTCAATGATGAACCAAATATAATTGATAAATACTTCAAATAAGCACAAGAATTCATAAACAATAAGAAGTATTTCTGACCAAGAAATATCTCAATTCAACCCTAGATATGACACACTAGAGAAGAAAAGAAATCACAACAAAATGAAATTGATATAACTCACAATTTCATGATGTTGCACTTGCCACAATTTCAACTTCTTGGGATTGAAATTGATAAGAGAATTTGGAATTAGGAAAACCCTAAGCCCTCTCACGAAATGTGAAGTGTTTGTTCTACAAAAATAAGCCTCCTCAAACCCTCTCTTAAGCAAGTATTTATACTTGCTACTCCTAGGGTTAAAAAGTGCACAAAATTACAAGTTTGCCACTTTTAAGGTGGCTAGCCCTAAATGAAAATTACAAAGAAATAAAAGTGTCCCAAAACCAAAATACAACCAAAATAGTTCATAAAAGAATAAATATATAAAAGAAATGGTCTTCAAGATTCCGGTCCTCTATAGGATCCATCGGCCCAACTCATCGTCGGTTCAGGTCGGTCCATGGATAACCCACAAGCTGAGTCTGAAGAAGTTTGTCCATTGCTCTATAGAATATGATAAGTGTACCTGTTGGAAAACACAATACAAGAATAATAGAAAAGAGGTTAATATATAAATAATTCCGGGGTTGATCTGCTCAAAATGGGCCCTCAACGCCAAGATTTGAAATCCTTCAGTTCTTGCCTTAATGATAGGTCTTGTCGGATTTTTATTCCTATCACTGTGCCACCATTAGAGGATGATGATGGAGAGGAGTATGCTGTGTAGGGGGAGTTGTTAGTAGTTAGGAGATCTTTGATTGTGCAGGTTATAGGAGAGGAAAATGTGCAACGGGAGAATAGCTTTCATACTAAATGCCTAGTTTAAAATAAGATATATAGTGTGATCATAGATAGTATGAGTTGTACAAATGCTACTAGCATAACCATGGTGGAAAAGTTGGGGCTTCCTACAATTAAACATCTTTGTCCTTACAAATTGCAATGGCTGAACGATAGTAGTGAAGTTAGATTTACAAAACTGGTGTTGATTTCTTTTAGCATTAGGAAGTATGGGGATGAAATACCATGTGATGTAATTTCAATGCAAGCTACACACTTGTTACTAGGGAGGCCATAGCAGTTTGATAGATAGGTGAAACATGATGGATTCACCAACAAGTATTCATTTGTACATGATCAGAAGTTTGTCACTCTCTATCCTTTGAAACCTAATGAGGTGTATGAAGATCAAATGAGAATACTGAAAGAGAGAGTAAAAGAAAATGAGTGGTAAAAATAAAATGAGTACTATTGCAGAAGAAAAAGAGGGAGAATAAACGAGAGTGAGTGGTAGAATGATAGGAATCAAAATCCGACAAGACCTATCATTAGAGCAAGAACTAAAGGAATTCAAATTTTGGCGATGAGGGCCCAATTTGAGCAGATCGACCCCCAGAAGTATTTATAAATTAACCTCTTTTCTATTATTCTTGTATTGTGTTTTCCAATAGGCACACTTATCATATTTTATAGGACAATGGACAAACTCCCTCAGACTCAGTTTGTGGGTTATCCATGGACCGACTTGAACTGGCGATGAGTTGGGCCGATGAATCCTATAGAAGACCGGCATCTTGAAGACCAATTTCTTTTATATATTTTTCATTTGCATGGACTATTTATGTTGTAATCATTTTGGGACACTTTTATTTCCTTGTAATTTTCATTTAGGACTAGCCACCTTTAAAGTGGCAAACTTGTAATTTTGACCACTTTCTAACCCTAGGTGTAGCAAGTATAAATACTTGCTTAGAAGAGGGTTTGAGGAGGCCATTTTTTGTAGAATTGAGAGACACTTTCACGTGTGGAATTAGGGTTCTTTCCTTAGTTCAAAACTCTTATTAATTTTAACCCGAGAATTGGAATTGTGGCGAGTGCGATGAAGGGGAATTGTGAGTCATATCGATTCCATCTTTGTTGTATGTTCATTTCTTCTCTAGTGAGTCATATCTAGGGTAGATTTAGATCTTTCTTGGACATATTTGTGTTTTTTTTTTCGTGAATAATCATATTTTAAGATTGATTGTTCATTGAGCACTTGAATTATATATATCATTTTAGCTTGTGGCGAGAATTTGTGATTGAAAGGGAGAAGTGGATTTCACGGTTTTATTGCTTTCTTTGATCTGATTTCCACGTGATTTTCAATCCTTATTGTGGTTACTTGGTGAATGTTACAAATAGAGATTATAATTACATCATTTGATCAACATTTTCCATCAAAATCTACAAGGTGTTCACGTGAATTGTTTCCTTGGTGTACTGGTTTGTGATTGACTTGAGACTTGTTTTATTTGAGTCAATTGATTGTGTTTCAAAGGGGTTTTGAGAACATCATAGAAATAAGTTGAGTGATATTTTAGAGGAAAAAGAAAAGAGAAAAAGAAAAGATTGAGTCCTGAGAGAAAAATAGAGTGGAAAGAAAATCCTGATGAGAGACTTAGCGAGGTTAAGAATGCTCTATTTGCAGGAACAAAGAAATCTGTGGAGATGCATGAAAAGGCCAAGCTCAATATTGAGCGGCAAAAGAAGTAGAGTGCTAAGCGAGCCAGCAAAGGGCATCGTCAAGCTCTATTTAAACTCAGAAATTGGGTTTGGGCACGCATGAGTCACAAGCAGTTCCCAACATAAGGGCGATCAAAATGGCTTCCAAGAGGCGACGGTCCTTTTCAAGTCCTTAAGCGAATAAATAACAATGCTTACAAACTTGATTTACCATGTGAATATCCTATCAATGCTACTTTTAATATCACTGATTTGAGTCCTTTTGATAAAGGCGATGATTTGAGGACAAATCCCTTTCAAGAGAAGGGGAATGATGACAATCGAGCTAGGAAATGGATAGTAGATCCTCTTGAAATGCCGGTTAGACCTATGACCCGACTTAGAGCTAAATGACTTAAGGATGCACTCAATGGGAGCAATGCTTGCATCAATCCAATAATGAACCAAGAATAATCTAAGTCTTTGGAATCTAAGACATCCTAAAACGAAGATGATTTGAAGACGTCAGTTGAAGAATTAAAGCTGCTTGCGTGGAGGTGAAAGGCCGTCGGCCTAAAATGGCTATGTGAAATTGCCTTATAGGCCGAAAAAGTAAGCTGCTGGCCTAAGTGGCCGGCTTACCTCATATGTCGGCCTAAGGTGCATATAAGCCACCGGCTTTAAGTGCTGACTTAGGAGAAAAGTAGGTCGGTTCAAGTAAGGTTTATTACCTTTTTGTTATATTTTGCACAGAGGGTTAAATAGCTGCTAGAACTCCATTGTAAGCAACTTTTTTGACAATTGAAAAATCAAAAACCTTTTTTCTTCTGTTCTTGAAGAATTTCGAACTTATCAAAATCATTCCTTGGCATTCGTAACATTACTTATCAATCGGTATTCCATCTCGATTATGGCAAAAACATCATACCAAGGTTCTTACTTCTCTATAAGCAATAGGTCGCGGTTTTCCCTTTGTTCGTGATTGATCGACAACTATTCGAGTTTCAAATTGATCTCGGGTTTTGACACAGGTTGATGAAGTTCGTATCACTTAGGCTCTCTTAAGGGGTTTGTTAGAAACAAGTCTTTTCCAGAGGGCTCCATAGCAGAAGCTTACATTGTGCATGAATGCTTGACATGGTTCTCCCTCCATTTATAAGGTGTTGGGATAGTTTTCAATTGTCCTCATAGGAATTGTGATACCATGGAAGAAGGTAGCATAGGTGTCTTTAGAATTAGGGTTGATTTTATTTCTTCTCCCACATATGTGGCCTTATCAGACGAAGAGGTAGAAGTAGCGAAGTGGTATATCATTAATAATTGTTTTGAGGTTCAACCTTATTTAAAGTAAGCATGGATTACTGTATTTTGAACTCTAGGAATAATGTGAAATATGTTTGCATTTAAATTTCACTGTGTGTTACAAGGAACATATAAGTATCTTACGTGCACAATATTAGATGACATTGATCAACACTACATACGAGAATTTGGTCAATGGTTCATGAAAAAGGTAAATGTTACTCTTACACAAGAGAACTTCTTGTAAGTGAATTATGATGCTAAGTTACTTGATATTGTTACAGATGAGCACATTACACGAAAGTTTTGATTCGGTTGAAAGTGCCTTATATGCATTATTAGTTGGACCTGACTCATGTTTCAGGAGATACAACAAATTAATATATAACAACATTCAATATCACACTTTTGATTTTGATAGTCGAAAGAAGACCTAAAACAGTGGAGTACTTATAGAAGGAAACCAAGGAGACATGCATTCGTCAATGGAGTTTTACGGTGTTTTAATTACATATATGAGTTTTCTTATATTCGAAATAAATAGGTTTTCTTATTTAAGTGTAAGTGGCGGGACACCAATGAGCACCATCGCAATGTAAGAGTTGATAATGGATTCAAAAGTATCAAGGTAATGCATACATGGTATGAGAGTGATCTATATGCGTTGGCATCGCAAGCTAAACAAATATATTACCTAGACGACTTAAAATTAGGCAATGATTGGTGTGTGGTGCAACACTTTGAGCATCGTCATATTTATGACATAAGTTGTCTTACTGGTAATTTGAATTTATTTGGTGATGTGGAAACTCATTTATGCAATGAAAATACAGACGATCTACTCTTGCAAGATGAGGATAGAGGAAATCTAGTGTCTCCTATAATTGATTGTGATATAGATGTGTTGTTGAGAATAGATGTATGCCCTGAGATGTTGTTGGAGATGTAGAGAGGGTTATCTAAGGTTTAAATGGCATACAACAAGATGATGATTTTGATTATTATGAAGATGAAGATGATGAAGTCGATGAGACACTTATGGATTATAATAATAGTAATGAGGATTGTGAGTTTTTTAATTATATACTTGTAAATTAGATGCTACTCCAATGATATTTGTGTCATCACCATGCTACCAGATCTTGCCTAACAAACACAATTAAGTTCAATACAATGTTACTTTATCTTTTTTAATTCTTAATTTTATTTTTTTCATTTTTTAATCTAATGGAATCACATCAACTGTTCATTTCATATTTGTGTCATGTTTTTACTGTAGGGTTATCAAGGCTGGAAGATGAAAGGTTGGACAAAGAAGGGGAGGAAGGACTGTACAAAAGGCTCGACCTATTGTCAATATACCATCAAATTCTTAAGATGTTGAGGAAGAGCAACATCCATCGCCTCCAGTGGAGCAACATCCATCTCCTCAAGATACTAAAGATGCTATAAATTCCTTAGCTCATGATTCGATTATAGTAGATGCTCCCTTGTTGCATACTCATGTCGTCCCCAACAATCATGTAAATACAAGTCTATCAGATAGCTCTCCACCTACTTCTATTCCTGGCTCAGGTAATTGCGCATAGCTTAATTGTTCATATAGCTTGTTACATAAAAGTTATTAACTGTTACTAAAAAGTATTTTCTTCTGTTGTAGTTAATGCTGGTACATCATCATATTGCAATAGGAGAGGTATATATAGAGGACAAGCACTAGAGAAGGAGAACAATAGATGGAAGGGTAGGATGGTAATAGAGTTTGATGCTTCCACAAGCCGTCCAATTACGAGAGACTAGTAAGCTAAATTAGTATTTGTGATTGGGAAAGCTTGTAGGGACTTATTGCCACTATATCTTAAGGGTGATTGGAGAACACTTCTAGTATCAAAGAAGAGGCAGGCTTAGGCAAGAGTACGGGTTGGGAGGTCTTTATATCAATAAAGTACGATATGGAAATTATTCTCTATTTTCAATTGTCATAACTAAAATTGTGTTTTGTAGAATTGACTTAATATTGGTGATATTATGAGCGATCCAGATAAATTCCATGAGGTTGATAGATGGATGGGATGTCTCCATAGGAAATTCTGATATGACGTTCACAAAAAATCTAAAAAGGAGGGTGATAATACACGATTATGGACCTACAATGATGAGGATTGGAAAATGGTCATAGATATGTGGAATCATGAGTCCTTAGAAGAGATGAATATTCTAGAATCAGATGATCCACATGAAAAGGTAAGTTCTCATTAAACAATACCTCTTTGTAATATCAGAAAATGATTTCAATAATTTATTTCTTATTTTGACTAATAGAAAACAAAGTCAATGAATGGAAAGTATGCACACAACTGTGTAAAATATCCGCATAAGGCAGGGAGTAAGTCCTTTAAAAGTAGGAAGCTTGAATATGTAAGTATTTTAGATAATGTTATATATTTGATAGTGCAATAGGTCAGATATTTAATATTTTGTTATTTATTCAATTAGATTGAGTAACATAAAGAAGCACTTGATTCTATTGAATTCTTCAAGCAAACTCGGTTTTGTGAGATTAGATCGAATGGTATTGGTGGTTGGGTCTCTCAACAAGCTGCAGATGATTATGTTAGTATAAAGAATACATTTTTTACATTACGTAGTTAGAATATACCATGGGGTAGAATGTTTTTAACATTTGTCCCTATTATTAATAATATAGGCTAAAATGGTTCAATTGTTTAAAGAGTCACAAAGTTCAAACACACCAAAGTCTGCTTCAAAGATTGTTAATCAATATATGAATGTAAATTCTAAGACAAATTACCATCTTGGTCATGGTTATGGACCACCAGCTATTAGAAAATCAATGTAGAATCGGGTGTAAAAAATGACGAAAATAAAAGATTGCAGGAAGAACTTGAAGCGAAGAAACAATGGAGCAAAAAGCGAGATTTTCAATTTGAAGAATTAAAGAATTTATAGTAGGCTTAAGAAGATAAGGTACATCTTGTAATTTGGCCTAATTTGAAGTTCATTTTTTTCAATTTTTCCTCAAGGCTTATTTTATTTTTGAAATGGTGTCTTAGTTGTTATGTTGTTTCACTGAGTTTTTTCTTCATAAAGATTGAGTTAACTTACAATCCTATTGTTCTGGATGATGTTGACATTTCTATTATTTAAGAAGTAATGATATTTGCAACTGATGGAATCTTATATTTTCCATGTATAGTACTATATCTTTCCTTTGCCATAAGATTAGTTTTTTACTAGATTATTATCTTTTTGTACTTGAACAATGTATTTCAAGTTTTGCAAAGGTTTCTTTCAAACTTCTCATCTAATTCAGGTGAATTATTAAATGTTACAATCATGTTTATTGCATCGTTATATTAATTGAGTTATGTTACACCTTTTATACGTTTATGTGATAGGATCTCTAAGCAATGGGGAGTTTATTATGCCTTCTAGAATTCCCCCTGATTATGATGATGATAATGAAAGTGGTGAAGAAGATAGCTTGTGAAAGAGAGTTTATTTTGGTTCTAACCTTTTTGAAGAGGGTGATGAAACTGGGGAAGAAAGTAATTTATGAAGGATGATTTATTTTGTTATTGACTTTTTGATAGATGATAATCAGACTGAGCAGTAGAATAGCTAGTTTATGAATTACAGTTTATTGTACGGTCACTTTTTAGAAGTTAATTATCAATTTAGGCAAGAGTAGGCTATTAATATAGAGTTTATTTTACTACTAAGTTCTGTAAAGTTTGGATAATATTATTTGAGATATATTAATGTATACTTTTGTAAAGTGTAGTTGATGATGAAAGTAGACAATTATCAGCTTATATGTAAATGTCCACTTTTTTATCTTTATTATTTTATTGCATACTATTTTATTATAGGTTTAAGTTGTTACATTTATAAATAGATTTATCATATCATTATAACAATCATTTTTTGTGATGTTTAAACATTACCAAAAATCTTTTAGTCATGCTTAAACGTTATTAGTTATTTGCGGCGTTTAAATGTTATAAAAACTGCTTATTAATAATGTTTAAACTTTTTTTGTGATGTTTAAATTGTGACGTTTAAACTTTACTAAAAAAAATGAATTTTGGAAAAAATATTTGGTGTCAAATTATTCACTTTTAGTAACGTTCAAACGTTACTAAATGTTGCTTATTGGTGACATTTAAACATTACTATTAGCAATTTATTGGTGACATTTACTTTTTAAACGTCACAAAATACTTTCCGTAACAAACTTTTAGTAATGTTTATTTGTGACATTTAATAAATGTTATTAAATATCTACTGTAACGTTTACTTAATTTTGGGTGACGTTTATTAAATGTCATGAAACATCAAAATTCTTGTAGTGTCAATACTTTTATTTATGCAATTTTTAATTATTATTGCTGTTAGATTTAATAAGTTCATAGTTTAAACTTTTCATTATATTTGGGTATGATGAACCCTACAATAAACATGCAATTTTTATGATTATTATTTAATAACTTATTTATCATTCTTGTAATTCAATTATGCGTTCCTTATTATTTCCAATTGATGTTATTGATGTATTAATTTAAAATTTGATTTCTTATATAGAGATCGAGAGATCCCATAGTAAAATAGATTTAGCATAATTGGAAAGAGTTGCACACAATCTTAGATGATGTGCCTTACAATCCAATTGCAAGAACACTAAAACAATTGCATGAACACCAAACTAAACCCACTAAATAGCGTGATACCAACAATCACGTGAACCTTAAATTGCATGAATGAAATTGATCTAATGCTAAATTATGATGAGGATCAATTGCAATTGCATAATATGTAAAGGATAACACTAAAATGAACCGAATTCCACTCAAATTGGAATTGAATCAAATATGAAATTTAGAACCCTAATTCACGTGAACATGAACAAAGTAACATAACCAATTACAACTAGATATGACACACTAGAAAATAATTCGAAGCAACTTACGAAGGATTGATATGACTCACAATATTTCTTAAGCCAACTCGCCATAATTTCAATTGAGATAAGAGTGTGTTTGCATGAAAAGGAACTCTCCTCACGGCAAGATGGGTAGATTTTTCTCAAGTTCAAAAGTCCCCTCTAAAACCTACTTAGCAAGTATTTATACTTGCTCCAATTAAGGTAAAAACAACAAAGCCAAATTACAACAAACCAACAAATGGTTAGTTCTCAAACAACAAAAATACAATTACAAATAAGTCCTCAAAATGGCCGGTTCTTCACTTCAATAGAATACTTGTGGACCGGTACTTCTTTAATTTATGTAGGTCTATGAATAACCTACAAACTGAGCTTTAGCAAATTTATCCACTATCCTATAAAAACCGACAAATGTACCTGCTGGAATGCACAACAAATATGTAATAGAAAAGAAGATACAAAACAAATATTCTCGGGGTCTAATTATTTAAAGAGCACCCACATCGCCAAATTTTGTAATCCCTTGGCTCTTGCTCTGGTATTAAGTCCTATAGGAATTTAATTCCTATCATCTCCTCGGGCCTTAGGGAGATTTGCCCTCAAATTTGATAAGTCTTCATTAACATCATCGGATAAATAGATTGACAGGTCTGTAACATTAAATGTAGCAGAGACTCTATATTCTCTAGGAAATTTATCTGTTAAAAGATCACTGTAGTCATCCAGTACCTATGATACCACAGGGGTAGATGCTCTCACCCCTCCATCTCTAGGATATACCTCATCTATAATAAATATAATGGTCTATCATCTGCTATGGCCTTCCTTAACTTAAATTGTTCCCCTAATAAGGTCTTCTTCTTCCTAGTTTTAATTATATGTCTCTGAACCTCTTGGTCTTCTGAAGGTTTACTCATCTGCTTCTAAACTTCTTGGATCTTTGAAGGTTGACTCATCTACCTCTGAACCTCTTGGATCTCTGATGGTAACATTAGGTTCAACACTATACGTTTACCCTCTTGCTGGAACATATAAGTATTTCTATAGCCATCATGCAAAACCCTTTTGTCATACAACCAAGGCTTGCCAAGCAATATATGGGATGCACACATGGGAAGGATATTACATATAATCTCATTATGATATTTATCCCCTATACTTAAAGGTATCCTAGCCCTCTAAGTAACATGTAGACTACCCTACTCACTTAACCAATGCAACTTATAGGGTTTTGGATGCGGGGTAGTTACAAGTTTAAATTTTGATACTAAAGATGCAGCCACTACATTAATACAACTACTGCCATTAATAATAATAACACATAGTTTACCTTGTACTCTACAAGAGGTGTAAAATAAATTTTCCCTCTGCTCATCATCATTAGTAGGAAATGAAGTTAAAGTTCGGCGTAGTACATTAATAGATAAATACAGATCACCTCCATCCTGACTATTGGCCTCATTTCCAAGTCCCCCATTCATACTATCATTTGATATAGCTGATGAATTCATCTTTTGACACACTAAACAAATCAATACAACCATTATACACTTCATGTCAAAATACAACACACACAATACCCCTTTTCAACCTTATAACAATACTTCACACACATACACTTCCAAACTTCAATATACAACCACTAATTCACGTCTTCACTTACTTCAAAACACAAAGTGTACTCCACCTGAGCTTCACACACCCACGACACACTCTAAAATCACGGCAACAAATGCAATTAGAAGCAATGATGAACACTTCTCTAAATGGCAAGCTAATGATTCCAACTAGTTAAAGTGTATTTAAATGATCAATATACAATAACTTCCACACTTAATGATTGCTTTTGAAATTAAAAAATGAACCACAACATACACTTCACCACGACACATACACAACCACGGTGCAACACTTCTTCAACTACAATACACACACTTCTACACCACTCTTACACTTCCTAATTCACTGCAACAACAACAATGGAACAATTAATGAAGGATTCTCCAAATGGTAAGAAATTCAAAAATAGTCAAAGTGTATTAAGATTAACAATACACAATAACTCTTAAACTTAATGTTTGTTTTTGAATTCAAATTGTTTCCAAATCCTCCATGGCAAGGATAGCAATTTTTTAAAATATGTACTCTCATTTCCGAATTCTTGCAAGGAAATAATAATGCAACAATTAACACTACTTAAATGATGGAATTCAAATTCAAAGACTTCCCCTTCTTCCACTCACAACCCAATCACGGCAAGGATGCAAGCTGATTTCAACACTTCACAATACTTCAATTAAAGATCAAGCAAGCAATTCAAAGAACAATCCAACACAAGACTTTAAATTTCTCTTCCCACAATCCAATTTCAGTCTTGAAGGATCAAGAACCCTAAATCCCAATTGTGATTCACGAAATTCCCTTCTCTAATCCTTGCTTTGATACTAAATGATGATGTGCCTTACAATCCAATTGCAAGAACACCAAGACAATTGCATGAACACTAAACCAAACCCACTAAACGGCGTAACACTAACAATCACGTGAACCCTAAATTGCGTGAATGAAATTGATCTAATGCCAAATTATGATGAGGATCAATTGCAATTGCATAATATGTAAAGGATAACAATAAAATGAACAGAATTATACTCAAATTGGAATTGAATCAAATATGAAATTTAGAAACCTAATTCATGTGAATGTGAACAAAGTAACACAGCCAATTATAACTAGATATGATGCACTAGAAAATAATTCGAAGCAACTTAAGATGGATTGATATGACTCACAATACTCCTTAAGCCAACTCACCACAATTTCAATTGAAATTGATAAGAGTGTGTTTACGTGAAAAAGGAACTCTCCTCACGGCAAGATGGGCAAATTTTTCTCAAGATCAAAAGTTCCCTCTAAACTTACTTAGCAAGTATTTATACTTGCTCCAATTAAGGTAAAAACAAGAAAACCAAATTACAACAAAACCAACAAATGGCAGGTTCTCAAACAACAAAAATACAATTACAAATAAGTCCTCAAAATGGTCGGTTCTTCACTTCAATAGAACACTTGTGGATCAATACTTCTTTCATATATGTAGGTCCATGAATAACCCACAAACTGAGCTTTAGCAAATTTATCCACCGTCCTGTAAAAATCGAAAAATGTACCTACTGGAATGCACAACAAATATGTAATAGAAAAGAAGATACTAAACAAATATTCTCGAGGTTTGATTATTTAAAGAGGACCCTCATTGCCAAATTTTATAATCCCTTGGCTCTTGCTCTAGTGATAGGTCCTGTAGGAACTTAATTCCTATCACTAGAGATAGGAAGATGTAATTCTTCTAGGTTATGGTCAAACCTAATCACAAAATCCATAGATCATATGTAATATAATTCTAAAGATTTAAATTAAGAAGGGATTCCAGTTAATTAACCTAAAATTAGGAATTGGCATGACTTGAGAGAGCAATTAGTTCAATTTAGGAATTCCCACGATCCAAGAATATAATATGAGTTTAAATAATAATTAGTTAATTATATTAGTAATTTTAGACGATTCAATATCTTAATACACTTTTAATGATTATTGCTTCTTTAGTTTATTCATTTTTGCTTTTATTCACTTCACTTAATTTTGTCGATTAGATAATAAAAAGGGTAATTACTAGTATTTGTAATCTCTGTGAGATCAGCACTCGATATCTTTATTCATTATACTATAGAATTGATAGGTGCACTTACCTATAGGTTTAAGATAGTAGGAAGATCGATATCACATATATATCAACTATATGTATAAGCGTACTAATTTACAAGCACAAAACAAGTACAATATCTATAGGATTACTCATTTAGCCATCTTGCTATTGGTCGTAGTAATCTAGAAGTAACTCGGTCTCAAAATCGATGTGATGGGAATCTACCCTATGATCCTAGTAGTTGGGGAACCTGATTTAGATATATGATCTAAATTGTCCACATGTGTTCATTTCTTTATCTAATAATGTTTGATTTACATTATAGCAGGTATAGTGGTCAGTTTTTATGGGATGCCAAATAACCTACATTGTTGATCAAATTAGGAACATCATCGAACTCACATCCAATGATCCGTAATGAACTCAATTGACTTGAGGACTGGCTCTTTAAAGACCATCTTTTTTACTTGTATTTTTATTATTGAACTGGTCACTTTTTATTAATTTTTTGGACTTTTTGATTTACTTATAATGTATGTTTAGAACCGGCCACCTAAGTGGCTTGGTTGTAATTTTCATGTGATTTTACTGATAGAGTCATTTTATACCCAATCTTTATAGTATGAATTGTGTTAATTTATTATTGATTTTATAGAAATCATAAGGAAATGGTACTTAATTTTATTATGGTGATAAATCAGGTTTAATGGAGTCAAGAGTGCTAATTCAAGTGATTTAGAGAAGTCATCTACAATTTGGATCAAAGTCAAGAATTTACACCGCCGGCGTACAAGGGAAGTACACAGGCGTGTATTTCCAGAGTACGCCGTGTGTCTGGCTTGAAGAACCAACAGAAGCTTACACGGTTAAAGTACACGGCCGTGTGTCTGGCTTGAAGAACCAATAGAAGCCTATACGGTTAAAGTACACGGCCGTGTGTCTGGCTTGAAAAACCAACAGAAGCTTACACGGTTTAAATACACGGCCGTGTATAACCTGGGGTTGAGACTGTGTATATGGATAAGTTTGGCCGTTTCAGGAGATCTTTCGGTTTTCTTATATATATCTCTTCGTTTTCCAAAAGGAGGGAGTTGAGGAGTGAAGAAACCAAATAGGAAAAGCAGGAGACACCTGAAACAAAGACTTTTCATATTTTTTCACTCTTTGATTTCGTTTGGTAATGAACATGTGTGGCTAAACAAATTTTCTAGCCAAATGATCATCAAAAGTTTAGTTCTTCAAGAATTGTGAGATCTAATTGATTTGTTTTTGTTCTATTCTTTGTTTTTAGGTATTTATATATCTTCTAAATGTTTTGTTATTATTATCTTGTTTGATTGGTATGAATTAGAGCTCTTCTATTCAATTAGCAAGTTAATATATTGTCAATTAGAACGTCAGATCCGTAATTGTTTGATAGTTCTAATTTCTGTGACACAATAACATGTTTGATTATAGAATAGATAGTCAAATTCATGTTATGGAGATATATAACTTGTTTAAATAGATTATCTTATAATCTACTGGCATGAATTGGTAGTCTCTCTTGTTTTTAATGCTATTGATAGATTAAATCCTAAGAGCTTGTTTAGGATTGTTTAATCAATAAGAGAAGTAATCAAAGAGCTTGTTTTGATTATCAAGAAAGTAAGGAGAGATAGGTTATTAGATCTTGTTAATAACCATAACCATTTTATCTTAGATGAAGAATAGAAAATATTTGCATCAATGATCAGTTCTATGAATTAAACTATAATGATACCTTTGGTTAGGCTTTCATCATTATAAAATTTTATTATCTAATTTCAGTTTTATTTGAATTTACAAACAAAACCCCCACTCTTCTTTTTTCTCTCTATTCTCTTTTAATAGAAATATATTTAACCAATCCCTGTGGATACGACCCTACTCACTGCTGTATACAAATTATATAATTGTTTAGGAGTAGGTTTTAATTTTGTTGGATTCGACACCCATCAAATTTTGGTGCCGTTGCCGGGGATTGGTGTCAAATTTATTTCTATTCTTGCATGACTCGTTCTTCTCATACAGGTGAACTCACTTATAATCCAGAGATTGAGAAGACTTTTACGAGATTGCGAAGAGAAGCTAAGCTGCATAAAAAAGAAACCATATTATCTTCATCCCTTGGATTGAACTTGGCATTGGATTTGTCTGATTCATCCATTGAATCTGAAAAAGAAGAAGATATGGCAAATCCTGAAAGAACATTAAGAGAATTGGCTGCACTGGATGTAAATCAATAACCACTTTGTATTCAATATCCTGAATTAGCTGTTGAATTTGAATTGAAATCTGGTTTGATACATCTACTACCCACTTTTCATGGTCTTGAGAATGAAGATCCTCACAAACGTTTGAAAGAGTTTCATGTAGTGTGTTCTAGTATGAGGCTGCAAGGAATATCCGAACGATCAAATCAAGATGCGTGCCTTTCCATTTTCTTTAAGTGATAGAGCTAAAGATTGGTTGTTTTATTTGCCTCCAGGTTCTATTACTACTTGGACAGATTTGGTGAAGCTCTTCTTGGACAAATTTTTCCCTGCATCTAAAGCCGTTGGCATAAGAAGAGAAATCTGTAGTATCAAACAAAGGGATATCGAGACTCTTCATGAGTATTGGGAGAGGTTCAAGCAACTTTGTGCAAGTCTGTCCACAACATGGGATATCTGAACAACTTCTCATTCAATACTTCTATGAAGGTCTGCTCCCAATGGAGAGGAAGATGATGGATGCAGTTAGTGGAGGTGCCATAGTGAATAAAACCCCTGGTCAAGTTAGGGAATTGATCTCCATTATGGCTGCTAATTCACAACAATTTGGGTTTAGACACGATTCTTCTTCAAGGAAGGTAAATGGGGTAAGTGTTTCTAACCTTGAACATCAAATTTCTAACCTAACCTCCCTTGTATAGCAGATAGCCCTTGGAAATGCACAGCAGGTGAAGGCTTGTGGAATTTGTGCTGCCCCTAATCATCCTACTGACATGTGCCCCACATTGCAAGATGACAATCATGAGCATGCCAATACTGTAGGAGGATTCCCAGGACAACCACAGAGGAAATATGATCCCTACTCAAATACTTATAATCCTGGATGGAGGGATCATCCTAACTTCAAATATGGCAATAGACCACAAAAGTTCCAACAATTCCAGCCTAGGCCATCAAACCAAGTACCACAAGCTCCTTCCAATTTAGGTATGTCTCTTGAGGAAATTGTTAAATCGCTTACTGTTAATACAAAACAATTTCAGGATGAGACAAAGCAGAGCATTCAAAACTTGGAGAACCAAGTAAGCCAACTTGCTTCTTCTATAAACAGGTTAGAAACTCAAGGTAAGTTACCTTCTTAAACTATCACAAATCCAAAGCAAAATGCCAATGCAATTACCTTGAGAAGTGGAATAGAATTGCAGGGATCAAATAAGAAAGGATACCGAACTAATCTTGAGAAAGAGATCTCGACTCCAGGTCAGCAGGACAACCAAACCAGAGGATCCCTCGTTGAACCAGCAAAGGTCATGGTGATAGCACCCCCTTTCCCTTCTAGATTAGCGAAATCTAAGAATAAAGCTGAAGAAAAAGAGATTCTTGAAACTTTTCGCAGGTTGAGGTAAATATTCCTTTGCTTGATGCAATAAACAAGTACCTCGCTATGCTAAATTTCTTAAAGAATTGTGCACTAACAAAAGAAAGCTGAAAGGTAATGAAAAGATTAGTGTGGGTGAGAATGTTTGAGCTATTCTTCAGAAGAAGCTTCCTCCTAAATGTAAGGACCCAGGTATGTTTACTATTACTTGCAAAATAGGTAATCTTGGAATCGCTAAAGTGATGTGTGATCTAGGAGCTTCAATCAATGTCATGCCTTTGTCTGTTTATCAATGTTTGAATGTTGGTCCCTTGAAGGAAACATGTGTTATTGTTTAACTTGCTGACGGTCCAATGTTTATCTTGAGGGAGTTCTAGAAGATGTTTTAGTACAAGTTAATGGGTTGGTTTTCCCTGCAGATTTTTATGTGCTTGACATGGAGAATGATGATTCTCATAATTCATCACTGATATTATTAGGGAGACCATTTCTTAAGATATCCAGGTAGAAAATTGACGTACATGACGGTACCCTCACTATGGAATTTGATGGTGAAGTGATTAAATTTAACATTTATGATGCCATGAAATATCCTAGTGATATCTCTCCTGTTTTTGTTGTGGATGTTATTGACCCATTAACACAGGCTACATTTGACTTGATAGACGATGATGAGTTGAAAATTGCACTTAATAAGAGTCTTACTATTAATGCATTAAAAACTCTTAAGGAGAAGTTTGTAATATCCTCTGATTTGCAGGACATGATTTGTGAGCTGGAATCGTTAAAACCTATCAGGTATGGTGTGTCCGACATTAATTTACTTCCTTCTAACACAAGACTTCTTCCCTCTATTGTGTAGGTACCAAAGCTGGAATTAAAACCCTTACTCGAACATCTAACGTACATCTTCTTAGGAGAAAATGAGACTCTTGCTGTGATAGTCTCTAACAAACTAAGTACTTTAGAAGAAGAAAAGTTGATTCGGGTGTTGAGAGAGTATAAAGAAGCCATTGGATGGTCCATGGCTGCTATTAAAGGACTAAGCCCCTCCACATGCATGCACAAGATATTAATGGAAGATAATTGCAAACCTTCAAGAGAAGTTCAGCGCCGTCTGAACCCGCCTATGATGGAAGTAGTTAAGAAAGAGATCTTGAAACTTCTTGATGCAGGTATGATCTATCCAATTTCCGATAGCAAATGGGTAAGTCCAATACAAGTTGTTCCAAAGAAAATGGGCTTAACTGTGATTGAAAACTCTAATGGTGAGTTAGTTCCTACTCGTGTTCAGAATGGATGGAGGGTTTGTGTTGATTATAGGAAGTTGAATGCGTCAACTAGAAAAGATCACTTCCCTCTTCCTTTTCTTGATCAGATGCTTGAACGTTTGGCTGGCCATTCTCACTATTGTTGTCTTGATGGTTATTCAGGTTTTCATCAAATTCCAATGGTGCCAGAAGATCAAGAGAAGACTACTTTCACATGTCCATTCGATACTTTTGCGTATCGAAGGATGCATTTTGGGCTTTACAATGCCTCAGCCACATTCCAAAGGTGTATGGTTAGTATATTTTCATATTATGTGGAGAATATCATAGAAGTTTTCATGGATGACTTCACTGTCTATGATAACTCTTTTGATTCATGTTTGACTAACCTTACAAAAGTGTTTCAAAGATGTATAGATAAGAATCTTGTATTGAACTATGAAAAATGTCACTTTATGGTTGAACAAAGCCTAATTCTAGGTCATATTGTATCTTCTAGGGGACTTGAAGTCGATAAAGCTAAGATAGAATTGATTAAATCTTTACCTTACCCTGTAAGTGTATGGGAAATTCGCTCTTTTCTTGAGAGTGCAGGATTCTATCGATGCTTCATTAAGGATTTTTCCAAGATTACTCAGCCCCTATGTAGATTGCTACAAAAAGAAGTGGCATTTGAGTTCGATGAGGCCTGCAAGCATGCTTTTGACACATTAAGGGATAAGTTAACTTCTGCTCCAATCATTCAACCACCTGACTGGAACCTTCCTTCTGAAATTATGTGTGATGCGAGCAATTATGCAGTTGGGGCTGTTCTTGGCCAAAGAGTTAGAAAAGCTTCTCATGTCATTTACTACGCTTCCAGAACATTGGATTGTGCTCAATGCAACTATTTCACAACGGAAAAAGAACTCTTGGCTGTTGTTTTTGCTTTAGAAAAATTCAGATCATATTTACTTAGTACTAAGGTAATTGTTTACTCTGATCATGCAGCTCTCAAGTACCTGCTCGCGAAAAAGGAGGCAAAACCAAGACTTATCTGATGGATACTCTTATTACAAGAGTTTGATATGGAAATACGCGATAGGAAAGGCTCCGAAAACTTAGTTGCGACCACCTCAGTAGAATACTCATAAGTGAACAGTCAATACCACTACAAGATGATTTTCCAGATGAGCATCTCTTTTCTATTCAAAAGACAATTCCTTGGTATGCTGATATTGCCAACTATTTGGTTATTAAGACACTACCAAGTGATTTGTCTAGGGCTCAAAAAGATAAAATTAAATGTGATGCTAAGTACTATGTATGGGATGATCAGTATTTGTGGAAACATTGTGCTGATCAAATCATTAGATGGTGTATTTCTCAAGACGATATTCCTTCTGTCTTGCAATTTTGTCACTCATATGCATGTGGTGGACACTTTGGCCCTAAAAGGATAGCTCAAAAAGTGTTAAGGTGTGGGTTGTTTTGGCCTACCTTGTTTCGTGATTCTTATATGTTTTGTAAGTCTTGTGAACGATGTCAGAAAGTTGGCAACTTAGGACATAGAGATTAAATGCCACTTACCCCTATTCTTGCTTGTGAAATATTTGATATATGGGGTATTGATTTTATGGGTCCTTTTCCTCTTTCTTTCGGTAATGTTTACATCCTTCTTGTTGTGGATTATGTCTCAAAGTGGGTGGAAGCCAAAGCGAACCCGAACTAATGATGCCAAAGTCGTTGTGGATTTTGTCAAATCTCATATTTTTGCTAGGTTCGGGACACCAAAGGCCTTATCAGTGATCGTGGCACACACTTTTGTAATAGAGTAGTGGAAACTCTGCTTAAAAAGTACAATGTCACTCATCGCACTTCCACCGCATACCACCCTCAAACCAATGGATTGGCAGAGGTATCAAATCGAGAAATCAAGTCTATTATGGAAAAAACTGTCAATCCAAGCAGGAAGGATTGGAGCACAAGACTTGAAGATGCATTATGGGCCTACCGGACAGCTTACAAGACTCCTATAGGTATGTCTCCTTACCGTTTGATATTTGGCAAACCGTGTCACTTCCTTGTAGAGTTGGAACATAGGGCGTACTGGGTTGTAAAACAATGTAACATGCAAATGAATGAGGCTGGTGAGCACAAAAAACTTCAATTACAAGAATTTGAGGAAATTCAAAGAGAAGCTTATGAGAGTACTAAAATCTACAAGAAAAAAACAAAGGATTTTCATGATCAAATGATTTCTTGAAAGAATTTTTCTGTAGGTCAAAAAGTATTACTTTATCACTTTCGATTGAAGTTGTTTTCTAGAAAACTACGATCACGGTGGGTTGGTCCTTTTGTTATCACTAACATATTTTCACATGGTGCAGTTGAGATCACAAGTCTTGAAACTGGTAAGACTTTCAAAGTCAATGGTCATCGCTTGAAACCTTTTTATGAAGGATTTCAAGTGTGCAATATTGAAGAAACCAATTTAACTTACCCTGAGTACTGCGACTAATTACCAGGAATGTCTAGCCAAAGACGTTAAAGAAAGGTGCTTCATGGGAGGCAACCCATGCTAAAAAAAAAAAAAATCAATCTATTTTATTTTAGTTTTGTTTTGATTTTTTTTTATTAGCTACAGAAAGGGTACATATCATCAGATGACACTCTCTCGTGCTTAAGGGGAGAACTCCTATCACTTTACACTTTATACCAGGGAAGTACCAGTATCCATTTTCTCTTATTCTCTAATGTTCCATATGTTTTTAATTCCTCTTTCATTGTGCTGAATTAGGAACAGTGCGGACACTGTTCAAACTAAGTGTGGGGGAGAGGATAATAAAATATAGAGAATAGAGAATTGAGTATGATTAGTTAACATCTAAAATCATACTATACTCATAATTTGAATATTTGTCCTTAAGCATTATATGGCAAATTTTAAGCCAAATTTTTCAAAATTTTCATGAAATCTGGAGATTGTACTAAATGTTGTAATAAGTATCTACAAAATGTGAAATTGACTTGTTCAAGTGCTTTACTCACCTACTGCTGTGATTAGAATACTTGGTTAAAATTAAGTTGTGAAATCTTTAAGAAACAAATTTACCTTGTATTTAGCTTTAGAATTAGAAGTTTAAGAGTAGGTCAAGTTCTTAAGTGAAAAATAAACAAGTTTACTTCTAGGTTAAATTAGTTACTATATACTCTTTGAAGTTGTTTTTGAAACAATGATAACACTTAGTGAAAGAGGTAGAAGAAACTTTCTCCTTAGTAATCCTTTATAAAAAAAAAAAAAAAGAAAAGGGAAAAGAATCAAGCATAGCCATTACTCCAATGATTCAAGTAATTGAGTTAAGAGTATTCGAACTTGAATGTTAAAGTGAGGAAGAGTCCATAGGGGTATCTTAAAACCCGGTCACTTGAGTGACGAGCTCGGGATGTTGCCGACTCGATGAACTCACTATAACGATAAGGGCAAAAAAGGCGAAAGTTCATGAAAAAGAAGCGGGCAAAAACCCGTCAAAATAGATGCTTGATTAAATCAAAAGAATATGAATGTAAAGATCATTGAATGAAATAAGACTTATAATAAAAAGGGAGAAAGTCTAGGGAAAGAGTAGATACCATATGCTTTTACTTTGTGTTGCAAAGATTATATACTTGCTAATATCCAATGAAGTTTAATTGGGTATTTTTCCTTATTGGATTAAGTATTTACTTTTGGAATAAAAGTTCTTTTGCTAAACATGAGAATTAAAGTTTGTTTTGTTTAGATTAGCTATTGAATTTTGACTATGGTAATTTAATCATAGGAAACCCGTTTGGTTGGAGCAGTAGACATTAAAATTACAAGTCATGAATTATAAAAGAATAGATGCTTGAAATGATGAAAATGAAAAAATTCGTATAATCTATGACATATTTCTCAATTGATTTGATTCAATTGCTTGAGGACAAGCAAGAGTTTAAGTGTGGGGGAATTTGATAGAGTCATTTTATACCCAATCTTTATGGTATGAATTGTGTTAATTTATTATTGATTTTATAGAAATCATAAGGAAATGGTACTTAATTTTATTATGGTGATAAATCAGGTTTAATGGAGTCAAGAGTGCTAATTCAAGTGATTTAGAGAAGTCATCTACAATATGGATCAAAGTCAAGAATTTACACCACTGGTGTACAAGGGAAGTACACGGGCGTGTATTTCCAGAGCACGCCGTGTGTTTGGCTTGAAGAACCAATAGAAGCTTACACGGTTAAAGTACACGGCCGTGTGTCTGGCTTGAAGAACCAACAGAAGCCTACACGGTTAAAGTACACGGTCGTGTGTCTGGCTTGAAAAACCAACAGAAGCTTACACGGTTTAAATACACGGCCGTGTATAACCTGGGGTTGAGACCGTGTATATGGATAAGTTTGGCTGTTTCAGGAGATCTTTCGGTTTTCTTATATATATCTCTTCGTTTTCCAAAAGGAGGGAGTTGAGGAGTGAAGAAACCGAATAGGAAAAGAAGGAGACACCTGAAACAAAGACTTTTCATATTTTTTCTCTCTTTGATTTCGTTTGGTAATGAACATGTGTGGCTAAACAGATTTTCTAGCCAAAGGATCATCAAAAGTTTAGTTCTTCAAGAATTGTGAGATCTAATTGATTTGTTTTTATTCTATTCTTTGTTTTTAGGTATTTATATATCTTCTGAATGTTTTGTTATTATTATCTTGTTTGATTGGTATGAATTAGAGCTCTTCTATTCAATTAGCAAGTTAATAAATTGTCAATTAGAACGTCAGATCCGTAATTGTTTGATAGTTCTAATTTCTGTGACACAATAACATGTTTGATTATAGAATAGATAGTTAAATTCATGTTATGGAGATATATAACCTTGTTTAAATAGATTATCTTATAATCTACTCGCATGAATTGGTAGTCTCTCTTGTTTTTAGTGCTATTGATAGATTAAATCCTAAGAGCTTGTTTAGGATTGTTTAATCAATAGAGAAGTAATCAAAGAGCTTGTTTTGATTATCAAGAAAGTAAGGAGAGATAGGTTATTAGATCTTGTTAATAACCATAACCAGTTTATCTTAGATAAAGAATAGAAAATATTTGCATCAATGATCAGTTCTATGAATTAAACTATAATGATACCTTTGTTAGGCTTTCATCATTATAAAATTTTATTATCTGATTTCAATTTTATTTGAATTTACAAACAAAACCCCTACTCTTCTTTTTTCTCTCTATTCTCTTTTAATAGAAATATATTTAACCAATCCCTGTGGATACGACCCTACTCACTGTTGTATACAAATTATATAATTGTTTAGGAGTAGGTTTTAATTTTGTTGGATTCGACACCCATCATTTACCCTAATAGGAGCAAGTATAAATACTTGCTAACTAAGGTTTGTTTGGGACTTTTGACATTTTGAGAAAAATCATACACTTTGCCGTGAGGAAAGTCTTTGCTAGCAAATTTGATCTCTTATCAATTTCATGTGTGGAATTGTGGCGAGATTGGCTTAAGGATTTGTGAGTAATATCAAATCTCTTAAGTTGATTCCAATTTTATACTAGTGTGTCATATCTAGTGCGAATTGGATTTGTTCTTGTTGAGTTCTTATTACACGCAATTTAGGGTTCTATATCTAATCTAAGGTTCATGCCATTTTTGTTGGAAATTAAACTCTATTGTGTTGTTTATTTGTGCTATTTCGGAATTATAAGTGATTGTCATTTGCATGGATGTCACTTGAATTTTAGGGTCTTGTTGTTGATTGGAGTCACGCATCTTGTGGCTTGTTGATTGATTCTTCAATTGTCTTTGTATAATCGCAATCCATCAATTGAAGCATACCATAATTTGGTATCAAAGCATTGGTTCTTGAGAAGGGATTTGTGTTATTGTGAATTCAAAAATTTGGGTTCTTATTCTTCCATTTCATATTTGTTGTTGATTGAGGAGGAGTTGACATAGTAGTGTGTGAATTGTGCTGTGGATTACTTTGTTGTGAACTTGGGAGTAGAAATTCAAATTTGATCATTAGTGATCAATATCTTGGCTGTGAGCTCCTTGTGTGTGTGTGGAAGAAGGAAAGTTGTTTGAGTTTGAAATTCCATCAATTATAATTCCATAGTTTGAATAACTTATGGAGTGTGTTGTGTAATTCTTGTGTGATTTCGAAATTGAAGGAGTACAACCTACAATTTTCAGATTTGAACTTATGTGGGAAAAAAGAAATCATTTGAATTCAAACACATTCCATTAAATTGAAGTAGTTATTGAGTGGCATTGAATATATTTCATTTGAATTTGAAATTTGATTGTTACCATTTGTGGGAGAGTTGCATTAAGGAGTGTCATTTGAGTTGTTTCCGTGTTGTATGTGTGTGAGTTGTGGTGTAGGGGGAGTGTATTAAGTTGTTGGAGTTATGTTGTGTACGTTGAGTGAAGGGTAATTTGCACTGTGAAGTGTTATGTGTATGTAGTGGTGGTTGAAGTGATTGCACCGTATATGTTTGTGGTGTGTGTAGCGGTGTGAATTTGTGGAGTTATGTGGTGTAAGGTGCTGCACGTAGAGACTAAAGTGTGTGTGTATGTGCCATGGCTAAGAAAGGAAATTAAGTAGTGAAGTTTGAAATTAAAAAAAAAAACAAGCATTTAAGTGTGAAAGTTATTGAGTTTCATTACTTAAACACTTGCTTAGTTGAATTTAATATCTTAACTAACTTGGAAGTATTTAACTATTACTTCATTTATCTTATTATAATTGAAGTGTAGAGAAGTATTTGTTGCATTGGTGACTTGTTGCACTGTGGGTGTGTAAGTGTGTGTATGTTGTTGTCGAAATGTGTTATTGTGACGTGGTGTTGTGAAGGGAGTGCGTTGCAATTTTTTGAGATTATACTTCAGCAAATCACATCTACAAGCATGTCAAATGACAATGTGAATGGGGGCATTGGCAATGAGGCCAATAGCCAAGTTGGTGGAGGACGAGGTCATCATTCTACAAGTAAGAGAACTTTAGATGAACAACTTCAGGACCTCACTACCATTGTTGCTACACAAGCAATAAGGATAGACAAGATGATAATGCCACAAACACTAGTGGAAAATCCTCAAGCATCACCAAGAATAGCTCCTCAAAACATTCAGAGAGAGGAAGCTGATGTGCTCAAAACCAAGTTCAAGCACAATCAAATGACTTAAAGAAAACAATCCTCAAGTCACAATCAAACCGATCCAATTAAACTAGGAAATTACATGACCTTAATGGAACTTTGATGAAATCCAATGGTTCAAAGATACAATTAACTTCCACTAATGATCAATTTCACTAAACAACAATAAGATCAAGTGAATTTCACGTGAAATGGATGAAGAAGAAAAGCACAAAACCGTAATGTACCCTCTTCCCACACAAGCACAAATTCATGCCACCACTAAAGAGCATGCAATCTCAAATGAGCAATCAACCTTACAAGATAATTGTCCACGAATTACAATCACAAATAAGTTCAAGAAAGATTCAAATCTACCCTAGATATGACTCACTAGAGAAGAAATGAAAAACAACAAGATGAAATCGATATGACTCACAATTCCCCTTTGTCGCACTCGCCACAATTCCAATTCTTGGGTTGAAATTGATAAGAGATTTTTAAACTAGGATAAACCCTAATTCCACACGTGAAAGTGCTATGTTTGTTCTACAAAATATGGCCTCCTCAAACCCTCTTCTAAGCAAGTATTTATACTTGCTACTCCTAAGGTTAGAAAGTGGTCAAAATTACAAGTTTGCCACTTTTAAGGTAGCTAGTCCTAAATGAAAATTACAAGGAAATGAAAGTGTCCCAAAATCAAATACAACAAAAAATAGTTCATAAAACAATTACAAAGTACAAAATATCATAAGTCTTCATGAACCAATGCCTCGAAATGGAAAACAATCGCAGTGAATCTTTGATTGTCACCCTAAAAATGTTTTGTGTCCATCAACTGTTGTAGGACATATTGGCATCCCATGGAGAATTATCATTGTACCTGTAAGATTATTCTCAAATATTTATTAGAATAAAAGACATAAAGTAAAATATGAGCGATTTGGATCATCATCCAAATCGGGTTCTGAAAATATCGACTGTGCTAGAAATTTTCCTATTAGAAGCAGTAGGACGAGGAAACATGGGGAGGAGAATGGAAGGAGATCATCATCCCTATAGGGAGGAGAGGGATAATAACTTTGGGGTCAATCCTTACCCAAACAAAGATTTCAGGCCACCTAGGAGCCTAGAATATGTGAAGCTGCAAATGCCTTCATTTGATGGTAGGGGTTCAGCAGATGACTATTTAGACTGGCAAGATAAGGTTGAGGGCCTTTTTGAATATTATGAGATAGATGATAACTGATAAGATCACATTATACTTATATTTTCTTTTGGACTTATATTAAATTTATTTTAATATTATAAGAAAATATAAAGAAATGATACTTAATGGTATTTATTGTGAAAATACAGGTTTTGAGGACCCAAAAGTAAATTACAAGTTAATTGGAGGAGTTTTTCACAAAATTGAAGAAGTGAGCGAAGGATTGCACTGAAGGCCGACGTCCTTGGGCTGGCCTACATTCAAGGCCGCCGGCCTTGAGCCGGCCTTTAAACCGGCCTCAAAAAGAAGAAAAGCCGCTGGCCTTGAGCCGGCCTTCATTACTCCCCGGATATCCATTGCGAGAATCTCTCCAAAATTGTATCCTAATTAATTTGCTGACTCAAATCCTCATCAGATCAACCTTATCCCCCTCCTCTTTGGATCTATAAATAGACCCCTTGTGTGAACCTTGGAGGCATCCTTTCTTTGGTTAAGCATCCTTTCTTTTGTTTAGAATCCTTTTGTTCTTCTTCTTTGTTTTAGCATCATTTGTCTTTCTTTTGAATCATTAGATTTTCCTTAGGTACTTTAGATTTTTCCAAAGTTTAGTTTGAAGGAAGAATGTCATTTTGTTGAAGTTTGCTTTCAATTGAAGAATTCAAGGAGTCATTTTTGAAGATTGAAGCTCTTGAAGATTATAACCATTGTTTCATTTACTTTATTTTCTTTTATGCCATTTATTAGTTGTTTAATATGAATTCCATTGCACCTCTTTATTTCAATTGTTTTTATGCAACTCATACTATAATGTTCTAAATCATCCTTGTGGGAAATTGGATGAAACTCTAGAATGTTAAAAGGATAATTGTAGCCATGTTATGTACTTAGGAATTATTAGGATTATTCATGATTGCAATTCCTTTGATTTCAATTATAATCAGTCTTTGATTATAATTGTTAGAAATCCTTTTGATACGGGAATTGATTAGGATTTGTTAGGAATTCTTAATTAGATTGATTATCAATACGGGAGTTGCGATAATTGGTTTAATTAGAGTTTATGGAGGGCGCAATGCAATGTTTCTTATTAATTAATCACTAAGGGATTAGGGTTAATTGATTTAGGGCATTAGTTGTTTGTAGCATCGGGAGGTGTATGAACATAATTTTGATTCCTTGGTTAATTGGAGACGCGGAAGCCGACTAATTGATTTAAGGTCAACATCCTTAAAAAGGATTTTCTAAACTCACTTGAATAACCTTATAACCACTAGTTGACATAACTTGGTAGCAATTTGATTAACAAATCTAGGGTGAATTCTAATTTCCCTTGTTCATAATTGATAGATTCGTCATAAAATTTTTCTTGTTGCTTTAAGTTAAATTTTTAGATTAGACATTTCAAAACCCCTTTTTAATCACCTAGATATTGATAAGAATTGCCATAGATCTAGTACTCTATTGGTTCCTCGAGGGATCGACAACCTTACTTTTCACCACTTTATTACTTGATACGACCAGTGCACTTGCTGCAATTTACGCTCCCATTTTATATATATGTTCTGAGTGTATCAAGTTTTTGGCGCCGTTGCCGGGGAACTAATAGATATTAGATTTCGTAATTCTGTTGGTAATTTAGGCACAATTATTTTTTTATTTAATTTTTCTTATCATTGTGTGATCGTTTTCCATTCTCTTTAAGGTTCTTTTTATGCGCAAGAGTAGAAGTGCTAAACTTCTACCAATTAATCTTGAGATAGAACGCAGCTTGCGACAACTTAGAAGAGAGCAGAGAAGAAAGGAAGAAGAGAACATGGCAGATGAGAACAACAATCAGATTCAGGGTGTTGGTAGAGCACTTCGAGAATACACGGTACCTGTTGTTTCAGGTCCTGCAATTAGAAGACCAACAATTCAGGCTAATAATTTCGAGTTAAAACCAGCACTCGTTCAAATGGTTCAATCAAATCAATTTGGAGGATATCCAAATGAAAGTCCTGATGAGCATATTGCAGTATTTCTTCAATATTGTAATACAGTGAAAATGAATAATGTATCTGATGATGTAATTAGGCTACAACTTTTTCCATTTTCACTTAGAGAAAAAGCTAGGGCTTGGTACAATTCATTGCCACAAGACTCTGTAACCACTTGGGTAGATCTCTCATCTAAATTTTTAAGGAGATTTTTTCCACCATCTAGAACTGCTAGGTTAAGAAATGACATCACAAACTTCAGTAAGTTTAGTGGTGAATCACTTTATGAAGCATGGGAAAGATTCAAGGAGGCAATTAGAAAATGCCCCCATCATGGATTACCAGATAATCTCCTTATTGAGATATTCTATCTCAGTTTAGATGACACATTGAGATCTCTAGTAGATGCTGCTTCTGGTGGTGCATTAATGAGTAAGACATATGATGAGGCTAGTGCTTTGATAGATGAAATGGCCTCTAGTGCACATAATTGGCAACATGAAAGAGGTAAGTCTAGAGTGGCATCTGTCAATGATATGGACACCTTAACAGCTCAGATTTCTGCTCTTACCGCCCAGGTAAGTAAACTCACCTCTACACCTTCTTTCAATGTTAATCAAATTTCTTGTTGTGAGTTATGCTCAGGACCACACTCAACTCTTGAGTGCCCATCTGGAAACTTTTCCTCCTCATCCCATGGAGAGCAAGTAAATTTTGTCAACAATTTCCAAAGAGGTAATCAAGGACCTTATTCAAACACCTACAATCCAGGGTGGCGTAACCATCCAAATTTCTCATGGAGAAATGATAACAATGCACTTAAACCCCTTGGATTTCAATAGCAAGGTCCTAATCATAATACTCCCCATCAACAATATCCTAATCATAATACCTCTTCTCAGCAAAGTCAGTCTAAAATGGAAGAACTCATGATAAGTTATATGCAAAAGACTGACACAATGTTGCAAAATCAACAAGCCACCATTAGGAATCTTGAAAATCAGCTTAGTCAAATGTCTCAACAGTTGAGTAATAGACCATCTGGATCTTTACCTAGCAATACTGAGCAAAATCCTAAGGGTGTAAATGCTATTATGTTAAGAAGTGGTAAGGAATTGGTTGATAAGAAACTTGAGGAAGAGGAGGTTAACCTGGAAAAAGATAAAGGGAAACAAAAGGAAGAGGAATCAAAGAAAAATTCTCCAAAAGTGAAAGCATATGTTCCTCCTATTCCTTTCCTAGGAAGGCTGAAGCAACAACAATTGGATTCATAATTTGCTAAATTTTTAGAAGTCTTTAAAAAATTGCAAATTAACATTCCTTTTGCAGAAGCACTTCAGCAGATGCCATCATATGCTAGGTTCATGAAGGATTTACTCACAAAGGAGAGGAAGATTGAAGGAATGAACCGGTGATGCTTACAGGGGAATGTTCAATGATCTTACAGAATGATGTACCTAGTTTGCCAAGAAAACAAAGAGATCAGGGGAGTTTTACTGTTCCTTGCACCATAGGCAATTTTCATTTTGATAAAGTTCTTATTGACTCTGGTGCAAGTATAAATTTAATGCCTCTATCTATTTTTAGGAAATTGGGACTTGGAGAGTGTAAGGGAACTCATGTTACCTTGCAACTTGCTGATAGGAGCAGCAAATACCCAAGAGGGATTGTGGAAAATGTCCTAGTGAAAGTAGATAAATTCATCTTTCCAGTTGACTTTATAGTCTTGGAGATGGAGGAGGATAAAGAGGTACCCATGATCCTTGGCAGACCATTCCTTGCAACAGGTAAAGCCTTAATTGATGTGGAACAAGGTAAGCTTACTTTAAGAGTTATGGATGAACAAGTCACGTTCAATGTGTATGAGGCTACAAAAAATTTGATGACTGTAAATCCTGTTACACTATTGATAGTGTTGATGAGCTTTCCTCTGAGTTCATGGAAGAGAATGCAGGTGTGGACACGATGGAGTCAGTTCTCAGGGATTTAGATGATTGGAGTGATGATGAGGATGAACCCCAAGAAGAACGTGTTGAACAAGTGTATGAATTCAAGACTCGACACTATGAGGAGCTGGGGACCACTGAGAAGAAACCGATGCCATCATTGACACAACCCCCGGTGCTTGAACTTAAACCTTTGCCTGGTCATTTAAAGTATGCTTATCTTGGAACAAATGATACTTTGCCAATTATCATTTCTTCTTCTTTGACAGGTGATCAAGAGCAACAACTTTTGGATGTTCTTAGAGAACATAAGGAAGCTATCGGGTGGACCATTGCGGATATTAAGGGAATTAGCCCTTTAATTTGTACTCATAGGATATTTCTTGAAGCTGAGTGTAAACCTACAGTACAACCACAAAGAAGACTTAACCCAACTCTTAAGGAAGTTGTAAAAAAGGAAGTACTTAAATTGTTAGATGCAGGCATTATTTTTCCAATTTCTGATAGTAAATGGGTTAGTCCTGTCCAGGTTGTACCAAAGAAAGGTGGCATGACTGTGGTAAAGAATGATGCCAATGAATTGATCCCAACCCGTACTGTGACAGGGTGGCGAGTTTGCATAGATTATAGAAAATTGAATGATGCCCCCCGTAAAGACCACTTTCCCTTACCTTTCATTGATCAGATGTTAGAAAAACTCGCAGGGCATGATTATTACTGTTTCCTTGATGGTTATTCTGGGTATAATCAAATTCATATAGCGTCCGAGGATCAGGAGAAAACCACATTTACTTGTCCCTATGGTACTTTTGCATTTAGGAGAATGCCCTTTGGTCTCTGTAATGCACCTGCTACTTTTCAGAGGTGTATGATGTCTATATTTTCTGACATGTTAGAGAATTTTATTGAAATATTTATGGATGACTTCTCCGTTTTTGGGAAGTCATTTGAATCATGTTTGAAAAATTTAGGCTGTGTGCTCAAAAGATGTAAGGAAACTAACCTACTTCTGAATTGGGAGAAATGCCATTTTATGGTACGAGAGGGAATAGTGTTAGGTCACAAGGTGTCAGAAAAAGGGATTGAAGTTGACAAGGCAAAAGTGGAAGTAATAGAGAAGTTGCCACCACCTACTTCAGTAAAAGGAGTCAGGAGCTTCTTAGGACATGTTGGCTTCTACAGGAGATTTATCAGGGACTTCTCTAAAATCTCTAGACCTCTGTGTAATTTACTTGAAAAAGATTCTACTTTTGTGTTTGATGAAAATTGTTTGCAGGCATTCAATATATTGAAGGAGAAGCTCAGCTCTGCACCAGTGATTGTTGCACCAAATTGGGAGATTCCATTTGAGCTGATGTGCGATGCTAGTGACTATGCCGTGGGGGCAGTACTAGGACAAAGAAAAGGTAAGATCTTTCATGCTATATACTATGCAAGTAGAACCTTGAACGAGGCCCAAAAAAACTATGCCACAACAGAAAAAGAGCTATTAGCAGTGATATTTGCATGTGACAAGTTTAGGTCTTACTTGATAGGTTCTAAAGTAATAGTATACACAGATCATGCTGCTCTTAAGTATTTATTTGCTAAAGCTGATGCTAAACCCAGGTTAATTCGTTGGATTCTATTGCTGCAAGAATTTGACTTAGAAATTAAGGATAAAAAGGGAAGTGAAAATGTGGTTGCTGATCATTTATCACGTTTGGAATATGATTGTTTAGAACCACCCATCAATGAAAAATTCCCTGATGAACATTTGCATGCAATAGACATCCATGAATTACCTTGGTATGCCGACATAGTTAATTACTTGGTTAGAAAAATCATACCATATGGTTTGTCATTCCAACAGAAAAAGAAATTTTTGCATGATGTGAAGTATTATTTTTGGGATGAGCCGTATTTGTTTAAATCCTGTGCTGACCAAGTAATTAGACGATGTGTGCCTAAAATTGAACAGCTTAGCATAATACAGCACTGTCACTCCAAAGAAACAGGAGGTCACTTTGGGGTAGAAAGAACAGCAGCAAAAATTTTATCTTGCGGATTTTATTGGCCCAGTTTGTTTCATGATTGCAGGAACTTCATTATGAGTTGTGCTCAATGCCAAAGGACTGGCAATATTTCAAGAAGACATGAATTACCACAAAATAATATACTTGTAATTGAACTTTTTGACGTTTGGGGAATCGACTTTATGGGTCCTTTTCCCTCATCCTTTTCAAACAAATATATTCTTTTAGCTGTTGATTATGTTTCGAAATGGGTAGAGGCAGTTGCACTACAAACTAATGACAGTAGGGTTGTCATTAAATTTTTGAAAAAGAATATATTTTCAAGATTTGGGGTACCTAGAGCTATAATAAGTGATGGGGGAACACATTTTTGTAACAGGCAATTTGAGAAATTATTATTAAAATATGGAGTTACCCACAAAATTGCCACCCCTTATCATCCACAAACATGTGGACAGGTTGAGGTATCCAATAGGGAAATTAAGCGAATCTTAGAGAAAACTGTCAATGCATCCCGAAAGGATTGGTGTTTAAAACTTGATGATGCATTGTGGGCTTATAGAACAGCTTTTAAAACACCTATTGGAATGTCCCCCTACAAGATTGTTTATGGTAAATCATGTCACCTACCCGTGGAGCTTGAGCACAAGGCATACTGGGCCATAAAATATCTTAACTTTGAGTTGCAAGCTGCAGGTGAAAAGAGGTTGCTCCAATTGAATCAAATGGCCGAGATGAGAGAGGAAGCATATGAAAATGCGAGAATTTACAAGGAAAGAGCAAAGCGATGGCATGATAAGAACATCTTACAGCGGGAGTTCTTGCCTGGTCAAAGAGTCTTATTGTACAACTCTCGATTGAAGCTATTCCCAGGTAAGTTGAAATCACGATGGTCTGGACCATTTGAAATTGTTAATGTGTTTCCTTATGGTGCAGTTGAGTTGAAGGCAGAAGACAACCGTACTTTTAAAGTAAACGGTTATCTTCTCAAACATTACTACGAAGGAGAACATGTTGATAGAAACGCCACAACTGTGGATTTAGGAAATTTGAGAACTTGAATTGGAAAAGTCGGGCTAGCGACTATAAACTAAGCGCTTCATGGGAGGCAGCCCATGCTTAATAAGTATCTATAATAGTTTCGTTAAAAAAAAAAAAAAAAGCCGGATAAAAGCCTCCGGCTTTAAGCCGGCCTAAACTCTTGGTACAATTAAAGGCCGGCTTATAAAGGCCGGTGGCGTACAGGTACAGAGTGCCGGCCTTTGTCTAGTTTTTAGACTTTGGCCGGCCCGTCTTTCTCTCTCAATTGCTCATATTTTGTCTCTCTCTCTTAACTCACTTTTTCTCTCACGATATCTCTCTTTCTCGCACTTCTTTTCTCTCTTTAACCTAATTTTTCTTTACTCTCTCATTCACTCTCCTCGTGCATCCAAGACATTCCAAGTAAGTTCCTTTCTTCGTCTCTTTAAGTTCTTTCTTCTTTGCTTGTTGGAAGTTTGCTGAAAATATTGTCCCTGTGGGTTGTAAATTTCGGATCACATGCGGAATTGATGGGATTGTTGGATTGAAGTTGTTGGTTTGATGATTTTTCATGTAGAAGTCGATTTTTTTACTTGCATGTTGATGGGTTATAGTGATTTGTGTTTGACTCGTCCAAACCCATTTAGCAAATTAGAAATTAGAATTTAACAAATTGTGTAAAATTATTAGAATTTGGGGATTTTTGTGCTTTAGAAAAATGTAACTACTATTACTTAAAGTAGTTATGGATTAATTTTGAGTTCTTGTGTCATGATTAGGAAATGTTGTAAATCAAGTTCATGAATGGGTATATTTTGAAAAAAAAAAAAAAAAAAATTCAGATTGCATGAGTTTAGAAGAACCTTGCTGCTGTTAATTACATGATTATTCTTTCACTATTTGTTAGAGCATTTGCACAGCTTGAAACTCATGTGTTCTCCTTTTCCCGCGTTTTTTTTTTTTTGAAAAAATCCCACTTTGGTTAAAATCTAGGCCGCATGACTTAGGCTGCCAGCCTTTAATTTCTAATTGCAAGTGTAATTGACATAAAGAAACTTCTGTGCTTAAGCAATTGCTAGTGCTTCTTTAAAGATAAACCATGAGTGCAACATGAATATATTGGCATGAGAAGTTTAATTAAGTTAGCTAATCGATGAACTAACATCACTTTTTGTAGCAATGCAACCCAAAAACTTCCAGCCTAGGAGGTAGAAGCAAAAAACCTCTGAACCATCAATTTCAGGAACCCAACCAAAGTTCCTACTTTCCAATCAAGAATATGCAAAGGAAAGGAAGAAAAGGTTTGACAAGATGACAATCTTAAATCATCAATATCTGGATTGGACGGTTCTGCAGGAATATGGCATGGATGAAAAATTGCAACAGATGGTGGCAAATAAGACTTGGTTTCAGCTCTTCGAGATAAGAGAGCCAGCTTATAAAGATATTACAATTGAGTTTTTGTCCACTTTGCAGATAGAGAAGGATGACAGCATCGCCATGACTTTTCAAGCCTATGAAGAGATTCACAGATTACAGTTGAATCAGATCGGGTTCTTTTTAAAACTTCATGATGACCCAGAACCTGAAGAAAATTCAACTAACTCCTGGCCTGAAGGAATGAATGCTGAAATGATGTGGTTGCAGATGATTCATCCTAGACAAGATGATTTCGTACCTTCAAAGTCTTTGGCTTCTAGTTTTGCTTCTATAGAGCACAAGTTACTCCACCATATCCTTGCTCACACAATCTGTTGTAAGAAAACTAGTCATAGTAAGGTGACTAGTTTTGATATGTTTTACCTCTTTTGCATGATTAATGATTACAAACTTGATATTGGTATAGAGGTAGTTACTTTTATGAGCAGACAGATTGAGGATACAAGGACACAATTTATTTTGTGTGGAGGATACATAACTGCATTATTGAAAGGTATGGGGATTTTCAGAGATCCTGTTGATGATAAAGGAATAGAGTGTAAGAGGATTTCCTCTGCACCATTCAGAGGTTGGGGACTCACCAAGGTAATCCACAAGCCTAATCCTCCCATTTACGAGGAGGGAATTCATGAGGTCCCTTCCACTGATAGACCCTCAGGTTCTTATTCTACCCTTCATACTAGCAGTTATAAACAGTTGAGAAAAGACATAAAAGAAGTCAAGAAAAAAGTTCATAAAGAGCGGAAAAAGAATAAGAAATTTAGGACCACCTTGGTCAATATGTTAAAATCCGCAATATCATGTTTTCATCCAACAGCCGCAGAACATTTGGATTATGAGACCTCAAGTGAGGTCTCCAGCTCTGAGTCCGACAGTTTTTGAATTTCTTCTCTATTTTTTTATTTTATTTTATTTTATTTTATTTTATTTATTTATTTATTTATTTATTTATTTTGAACGTTGATGATTGGTTTGTATGGATTTTGTTAAGCACCCACTTGTTGGAAAGACTTGTGATCCATGACATTTTGCTTTTAGTGTTTATTTCATTATGAAACAGGGATGACAAACATTTTGGAGGAATTTTCTTATTGATGAACAACTTTACACCAGGGAAGTACCAGTGTTTCAATTTTTGCATTGACATTCTTTTTCCTTAATTTTGTGCTATTATAGGAACAATGAGGACATTGTCCAATTTAAGTGAGGGGAAGGGATTATAAATGTAGAAGTATAATGATTGCACACATCATGAGCTTACAAATCCCATGCTTTATTTATGTCCTTAAGTGTTTTCAATGAAATCCTGAAATTGAATTGGTGCCCTACTCGCCAATTGTTGTGACTAGTTTACACAGTTAAAATTTAAGAGTAAAATCTCTAGAGAACGGGGTTTACCCTATGTTTAGCCTTTGAACTTGAGATTGAGTCCTTAAGTTGGAAAAACAAGCAAGTTTACTTCAAGGAAAAATTGGTTGGGATAAATCTCTCTTGAAATTTCTTTGAGAATACCTTAACACCTAGTGAAAGAGGTAAAGGAAATATTTTACTTAGTGATCCCTTAATAAAAAAAATAATAATAATAATAAAAAAAAGAGCCTTTACTCCAATAACTCAGGAAAGTGAGTTAAGAGTATCCAATCTTAAATGTTAGTATGAGGAAGAGTTCGTAGGGGTCCCTTTAAAACCTGGTCACTTAGGCGATGAGCCCAGGATGTGCCGACTCAATGAACTCATAATAACGAGAAGGGCGGAAAGGCAAAAAAAATAAATAAATAAATAAATAAAAATAAAAAATTTTAGTACCTTAATGAAAGTCAGGTTGACATGGGCGAGCTTTGGTCCCTCAAAAGAGTGAAGTCTCACTCCGCTGCCAATCAAGGCAAATAAAACATATATATATATAAAAAAAAAGGGGGAGAAATTCTAGGAAAAAAAATGGATACCATATGCTTTCACTCCTTGTTATCTTGTTTAGAGAAGTAAAATTGAGGGAGATGATACTTGCTAATAACCAATGAAGTTTAAATGAATGTTTTTTCTTATGGACTAAGTATTGTTTTCTATTGTTAAACACTGGGATTAAAAATCTGTTGTATTTAGATTAACTACTAAATTTCAACTAGATATACTAGTTACAAATTTCAGTATGGTCAGAACAATGGGCACCAGAAGTTCAATGATGGATTTCTCTTGTTTAAATCAATTATTTTGCTTGAGGACAAGCAAAAGTTCAAGTGTGGGGATGTTGATAAGATCACATTATACTTATATTTTCTTTTGGACTTATATTAAATTTATTTTAATATTATAAGAAAATATAAAGAAATGATACTTAATGGTATTTATTGTGAAAATACAGGTTTTGAGGACCCAAAAGTAAATTACAAGTTAATTGGAGGAGTTTTTCACAAAATTGAAGAAGTGAGCGAAGGATTGCACTGAAGGCCGCCGGCCTTGAGCCGGCCTTGAGCCGGCCTTTAAACCGGCCTCAAAAAGAAGAAAAGCCGCCGGCCTTGAGCCGGCCTTCATTACTCCCCGGATATCCATTGCGAGAATCTCTCCAAAATCGTATCCTAATTAATTTGCTGACTCAAATCCTCATCAGATCAACCTTATCCCCTCCTCTTTGGATCTATAAATAGACCCCTTGTGTGAACCTTGGAGGCATCCTTTCTTTGGTTAAGCATCCTTTCTTTTGTTTAGAATCCTTTTGTTCTTCTTCTTTGTTTTAGCATCATTTGTCTTTCTTTTGAATCATTAGATTTTCCTTAGGTACTTTAGATTTTTCCAAAGTTTAGTTTGAAGGAAGAATGTCATTTTGTTGAAGTTTGCTTTCAATTGAAGAATTCAAGGAGTCATTTTTGAAGATTGAAGCTCTTGAAGATTATAACCATTGTTTCATTTACTTTATTTTCTTTTATGCCATTTATTAGTTGTTTAATATGAATTCCATTGCACCTCTTTATTTCAATTGTTTTTATGCAACTCATACTATAATGTTCTAAATCATCCTTGTGGGAAATTGGATGAAACTCTAGAATGTTAAAAGGATAATTGTAGCCATGTTATGTACTTAGGAATTATTAGGATTATTCATGATTGCAATTCCTTTGATTTCAATTATAATCAGTCTTTGATTATAATTGTTAGAAATCCTTTTGATACGGGAATTGATTAGGATTTGTTAGGAATTCTTAATTAGATTGATTATCAATACGGGAGTTGCGATAATTGGTTTAATTAGAGTTTATGGAGGGCGCAATGCAATGTTTCTTGTTAATTAATCACTAAGGGATTAGGGTTAATTGATTTAGGGCATTAGTTGTTTGTAGCATCGGGAGGTGTATGAACATAATTTTGATTCCTTGGTTAATTGGAGACGCGGAAGCCGACTAATTGATTTAAGGTCAACATCCTTAAAAAGGATTTTCTAAACTCACTTGAATAACCTTATAACCACTAGTTGACATAACTTGGTAGCAATTTGATTAACAAATCTAGGGTGAATTCTAATTTCCCTTGTTCATAATTGATAGATTCGTCATAAAATTTTTCTTGTTGCTTTAAGTTAAATTTTTAGATTAGACATTTCAAAACCCCTTTTTAATCACCTAGATATTGATAAGAATTGCCATAGATCTAGTACTCTATTGGTTCCTCGAGGGATCGACAACCTTACTTTTCACCACTTTATTACTTGATACGACCAGTGCACTTGCTGCAATTTACGCTCCCATTTTATATATATGTTCTGAGTGTATCAATAACACCCGAGTTTGACTTACTGCTGTTGAGTTCATAGGGTATGTCGCTTTGTGGTGGAAAAATTTGGTGATCAGCAAGCGGAAAGATGGAGAGGTTAAAATTCTTACCTAGAGAGATATGAAAAAGGTTTTGAGAAAGAGGTTCATTCCTAAGCATTATAGGCAGGAACTGTTTATGTGTCTATAGACCTTGAGACAGGGAGGCAAGACAATGGATGGTTATGTGCAAGAATTTGAAACTTTAATGATTAGATGTGGATCGGTAGAGCCTCCTGAGCAAACTCTAGCACATTTTGCATCTAGGTTGAAATATGAGATAGCTTGTGTAGTTGAGCTTCAGAGATACAATACACTTGATGACGCTATACAGTTAGCCTTGAAAGTGGAAAGGTAGAGGCGATCCAATCCATTCCGAGTTATTAGTAGTAGGCCCAGTACTACTATTAAGCCCATAGGGGCTAATGGTCAGTTAGGTGGACCAAAGGGAGCAGGTGAACTTATCAGGGCAGTAGATAAAGTTACTCCCCAGCATAGATAGAGAGAAGATGATTTTTGGGAAGGGCAAAGAGGTAATTGGACCTGATGTTAGGCAGACTGTACTGGGATCAACTAGTGGTAAAATGTGCCATATTAAATGCTTTAAATGCATGTATTTGGACATATGGCTACACAGTGTCCTAATAAGAGAGTTATGACAATCATGGAGGATACTAAAGAGGAAGAAGAGGATGAAAAAGAATTTATCAAGCCTACAGACCTGTCTATAACATTGTAAGAGTACTATGATGATTAGAACGCTGAGACACATGAGGATAAAACGGGTGAACAGTATTTATCTATTAATGTGTTGCATAGGGTTTTCACTATATCTCTAGATGCCAGGGACAAACAAAGGGAGAACATGTTCCACACATCTTGCAGGGTCCGAGGTAATCTTTGTGTACTAATCATTGATAGTGGTAGTTGCACTAATGTCATATTTGCTGTATTAGTAGATAAATTACAACTAACCACTAGTCCACATCCTAGCCCTTACAATTTGCATTGGTTGGACAATCGAGATAGTATGCATGTTACACAAAGAAGAAAGGTGCTAGTTAGTGTAGGAAAGAAATCCCATGATGAGATCATTTATGATGTGATTCCCATGTATGCCTTTCATTTGTTGTTGGGTAGACCCTGGATGTTTGATATAAATGTGTTACATGGAGGATTCAGAAACACTTATATGTTTCGAAAGGGAAGGTCATGGATAGTATTGACGCCTATGTCTCCATCAGAGGTGTACTCTTTCCAAGAACAAATCAGGACTACTTCTGTTTCTTCTAACAGTCGGGCAAATAAGTTTACAAAGGCATCAAGATTCAATCTATGAAATGACTCCCTAGATTTGAGGGCAAATCTTTTAAAGGCCCAAAGAGATGATGGGAATCTATCCTGCGGTCTTAGCAGTCGGGGAACCTGATTTGGATATATGATCTAAATTGTCAACATGTGTTCATTTCTTTATCTAATAATGTCTGATTTGCACTATTGCACGTACAGTGGTCAGTCTTTATGGGATGCCAAATAACCTACACTGTTGATCAAATTGGGAACATCATCGGACTCACTTCTAACGGTCCGTAATGAACTCAATTGACTCGAGAACCGGCTCTTTGAAGACCATCTTTTATACTTGTATTTTTATTATTGAACCGATCACTTTTTATTCATTTTTTGGACTTTTTGATTTACTTGTAATGTGTGTTTAGAACCAGCTACCTAAGTGGCTTAATTGTAATTTTCATGTGATTTTACCCTAATAGGAGTAAGTATAAATACTTGCTAATTAGGGTTTGTTGGGGACTTTTGACATTTTGAGAAAAATCATACACTTTGCCACAAGGAGAGTCCTTGCTAGCAAATTTGATCTCTTATCAATTTCATGTGTGGAGTTGTTGAGGATTTGTGAGTAATATTAAATCTCTTAAGTTGATTCCAATTTTATACTAGTGTGTCATATCTAGTGCGAATTGGATTTGTTCTTGTTAAGTTCTTATTACACGTAATTTAGGGTTCTATATCTAATTTAAGGTTCACGCTATTTTAGTTGGAAACTAAACTCTATTGTGTTGTTTATTTGTGCTATTTTGGAATTACAAGTGATTGTCATTTGCATGGATGTCACTTGAATTTTAGGGTCTTGTTGTTGATTGAAGTCACGCATCTTGTAGCTTGTTGATTGATTCTTCAATTGTCTTTGTATAATTGCAATCCATCAATTGAAGCACACCACGATGTCACCTAATAAGAAAAATAATAATTTATAAGTTCAAGTACACTAACTTACCTAAGTATCTCAACTAAATTCGTTGATTTATCAATTTAGGTTATTTCGGTGTTTTAGCCATATTTTTTTTTTGTTTCAAGTATATTTTTCACGTTTTAATAGTTGTTTTGAAGATTTTTACATGTACTTTTCATTTTTTGAGATTATTTTGGTCATTTGGGTCATAAAAATCAAAGTTACATTCTAAACAGATTCATGTAAACTTTGTTTAGGTTCATTTTGAAGTCTTTTTCTCCCAATTGAGCTTAATGCTCAAGGGAAATCAATTCTAATCAACTGATGGACCTTTTTAGGCTTTTATTCAGGCATGTATGGGTTGTCGTTTGCTATGCATCTTTGATTTTTTTTATCAAAGATTTAAGGTCGATCATTCGGGTTTTCTGTTTTATCTACTTCTAATCTATGTGTCTTGTTTTTAGCCTTTAATCAATAAGTTTAATTTTTGAACTTTTCCTAATGATATTCTACTATACTTCTATTATAGAAATATTGAAAATCATGAGTAAAAATCCTCATTAGTACTGGTCTCATTATTGGAAGCCAAATTATCTATTTTTTTTCCACCTTTTTCCATCTCTAATATATGTTAACTATCACCTAAGGCTCTTAAATATTGAGATTCTCCTAATATGTCAAAGATAAATACTTTCTAAACTCCTTAAAAGTGGTGACTAGAAAAAGAAACAAAGCATGGAGTTCCATTCATTTCACTTACATTTCAAATCTTACATTCTAGCTTGTTACAAGGGGATACACTACATTATTTCCTAACAATGCCTAAGTTTACATCATATATGTGAATCTCTTGCCTAAGGAAACTTAAATAAAACATTAAATTCTACAAGAATAGAAGGTATTTAGCTACGCTCTAATCTAGTTTTTCATGGAAAATTATAAGGATAAGAAAAGACACGTGTAAGTGACACTTACTCCTGATAGTCTTCTAATTGGTGTGCCTTGATCCATTCTCTTGCTTTTACTTTGTTTGGTGTTGTTTCCTCAAGATTTTTCTTGACTTTGTAGCTCCTTAAAGATCCCTAGAAGTGGCATGGAAGCTTCTAGTTGGGGGGGGGGGGGGGGGGGGGGGGGGGGGGGGGGGGGGGGGGGGGTTTGTTAATATGTTTGCCGTAAAGGTGGTGGCGGCCACTTTTTGGTGGTTTCTCTTTGACTTTTTGAGAGTGTTTTGTAGTGTTTTTTGAGAGAAAAATCAAAATGGTAAGGAAGCTAGAGTTGCACATGCAAATGGGGGAAAGATCAAGGTTGTTAAAATCATAAGTTAACTCATATGTTTCTACGATTTTATAAGTTTATGAGCACATTCCCTATCAACTTGCAAAACAAAATCATTTTGAGGTAAAATTGCACTAGAATCGCGATTCAACATGGTGGAATTGGTAAAATCGTGATTCCATATGTGTTTTTACTGATTCTATTTCAACAAATTAATTTCCATCTACAACGAGTAAATTCCGACCTAGATGATGATGTCTAACCCAACCTAACTTAGACTCCATGTAGCTTTATGAAGTGTGAACAACAAACAGAGAAGCAATTTACGATAGCCTGTTTTGTACTTTTATGTTATGTTCTTCTTCAACTTCTTCCTTTCCTTTTGTTCTGTTCACATCACACACATCACACTTCACAGTTCACATTATTCTTCTTTGTCACAGCTCATAGGTAGCCATAGCCCACTTATACACTCTCTAATTCCATTCCATCACGTATAAGGAATTTTTTCTTTAATATATTATTGTACTTAGGTACTTTATACAGTTTAGCTGCTTACTTAAGGTTTTTTTTTTCTTTCTTTTGTTATTTTGGCTGATTTCATCATAAACTAGGGTTAGATTTTTTTTTTTTTTAGTTATCTGTGATCTTAATTACTCTATATTTTTTATTTTCTATCTTAATCATAAACTAGGGTCAGATTTCATACTTTCTTTTGGGTTTCCTATTTCAATCATTATTCACTGTTACTCTACTTTGTGTTCATGGTCTACAGTGGATGCATGAAATAACCTAGCAATGAAAGTATATGTGACACCAATAATGCAGAGTAAAGAATGGAATATTTATGTGTTATGCCAGCAAAGTGCAATTTAAAAATTTTTGCTTATTTTTTTAATATTGCTTCCTAGAATGTATTAGTGTGTTTTGATAATGAAAATAAACTTTAGCCTTCTAGCAAGTACATCTCTATTATAACTAATGAGAATATAAACCTAAAGCAAAGGAATGCAAAAATTATGGTAGTTGGGTGAGATAAATACATAACTTGCCTAATACATCTAGAATTCTTAATTTTATGGGGATGGAATAGAATTCTTCTTCTTTTTTTTTAATTACTTCATTTCTTCTTTTAAAACTTCATTTAAGCAATGATTTCCTTATGGAATAGAAGTCAAAATATGGATATGGTCACTTCTACACCATTCCATTGTTACATTTAGGACTATCTTCTTGCTTGTCTTTTTTTTTTTTTTTCTAGTTTTACATTCTTTAGTTCATGATACAACTAGAGGACTTGCTTGTGCTTGTTGAGTCGAATTATAAGTTTTTTAGTGGGATTAGTATAGGGAAATCTAGTTTCTTATCATATTAGGAATTATGAGAGTGAGAAATTGTTTTACCCTTTGGTTGCACATCTTAGTGCACAAATTATAATATATATATATATATATATATATATATATATTCTTTGCAGATCCTATATGCTTGTCTTTAGGGAAGAAGCATAATGTTGAAATGCTTGAATTTACTCTTTATTTTATTTTCTTACAAGATTTTAAGTAGTGGCTGAGTTGAAATGCCATCTTCTAAATAATCTAAAGAGAGCTCTAAAAGGAAAAATGCACCTAGAAGTAGATCCGATGTTAGTTGGGAGCATGGAATTGATGTAGATAATAATAGAAAAAAAGGTGAAATGCAAGAATTATAACAAAGTTGTTAGTGGAGGCATTTACAGATTCAAGAATCACGTAGATTGTACATGTAAAGATGTAGAGCCATGTACCAATGTCTCAAATGATGTAAAATTTGAAATGTTAGAATGTTGTTGAAAGTGGCAAAAATATCATAAATGAAAAGAAAGTAAATTCATGGGATTAAAGATTCTAATGATGATGATGATGATGATGAAGTAGAGTAGACATTTGTAAAGAAAAAAAGGAAAGTAATTGCATGGATTTCTTTCTTGAAAAGAAAAAAAAAATTGGTGGAAGTGGAACATGGGTGAACTAAGCTACAATTAACCAATTCATAAAGAAAGAGCTGAGAGAAGAATGCATCCACAAGTTGCTCATTTTTTCTACACTAGTGCAATTTCATTTAACTATGTAAAAAATCCAGAGCCAAGATGCTTGAGGTGGTTAGTCGACATGGTGGTGGGCTTAAACCTCCATCCTATCATGACCAAGGGTGACTTATTTGAGGAAAGAAGTTGCTTGAATAATGGAATTACTTGAAGACTACAAAGCTAAATGGAGAAAAACAGGTCACTCAATTATGTTGGATGCATAGACTGATAGAAAGAGGCATTCCATATGCAATTTCTTAGTAAGTAGCCTGAAAGGAACGATCTTCTTCTCGCCTATAGATACTTCTGATATATCTAAGACCATTGACAATTTTTTTTCCATGTTAGATGATATTATGAAGAAGGTTGGAGAGGAGAATGTTGTATAAGTAATCACAAATAATATTACAAATTATAAAGTAGCAAGGGAAATTTTGATGGAGAAAGAAAATCCTTATATTAGACAACTTGTGCAGCACATTATATTGATTTGATTTTAGAGGACTTTGAGAAAAAATTGAAATCATGGAATAGTTGTGAAAGGGAGGCAAATTACTATATATATTTATTCTAGGATTGTACTTATCTTAATCCTCAGGAGATACACTAAAGGAAGGGACTTGATTAAACTAGGTGCAACTCGTTTTGCCACTTCTTATTTGACTATAGGTTGCCTTAATGAGTTAAAGGGTGCACTAATGACAATGTTCACTTCAATTCATTGAAAATCATGTAAGTATTTAAGCACAATTGATGGAAAGCAAATTTAACAGGTGGTTTTGGATAATAAGTTTTGAAAGAATGTTATTATGTACCTTAAAGCTGCATTTCCCCTTATTAAAGTGCTTAATTAGTAGATTCTGATGAATAACTAGCTATGGGTTTCATTTATCTAGAAATAGATCGTGCCAAGAAGAAAATTAAATCAAGTTTCAACGATGTGAAGAAAAGGTAATATCTTAACTTATTAGCTATATATATAATTTGTATTTAGTGTTCATTTTAAATTTTCATTTATAAATTGAAATCATATTTATTTAATGTAGTTATGGACCTAGCTTCAAGATTATTGGCAAGAGATGGGAGCTTCAAATTCATAGACCATTGCATGCTGCAGCTTATTACTTGAATCCCCGTTACCATTATAATCCTAATTTTAAAGTTAATGTTGATGTTAAGATTAAATTATATGGTTGCATAGAACGTATAGTTTCCAATCCAATTGAAAGGTGTAAGATTGATATATAGCTTAAAAGATTTAAGGATGCTAATGGACTATTTGGTATTGAAGTTGCAAGGTTAATAAGAGAAAAAAAAGCTCCAGCTAAATGGTGGGATTCATATAGAGATGAATGCCAAAAACTACAAAAGTTTGCTATTCGTGTTCTAAGTTTAATGTATAGTTCTTTAAGTTGTGAGCATAATTGGAGTGCATTTGAAATGGTATGGTATAAATAGTTCTTTTATTTGATTTTATATGTTATTAAGATTATCAATCTTATATAGTTATATATAACCTTTTTCCATTTTTAGGTTCATACTTTAAAGAGAAATAGGTTGTACCAACAAAAGATGAATGATTTAGTGTTTATAATGCATAACTTAATATTAAGAAACAGAAAAGAAAGATGTGTTGATAATACTTCTACTTTTACTGTTGAAGACCTCTCATCTAATGATGAATGGATAGTTGAGAAAGAAAATATGTTTAACTCATCAAATGAGAATGAGGGTGTGTTGCATATCCTTCAAAGTGCAAGGGATTAAGAAAAGGATGATGAGGAGGATGAGGAAATTGGTGCCTGTATGAATTTGGAGAGTCTTAGAAGTAAGTCCCTAAGCCTAGATGATTTAGAGATTTATGATATCGATGCTATTGAAACTAAAATATAAATGGGAACTTCAAAAGATTTGGAATTAGAAGATATGGAAATCATTGATAATAGTACACCCTATGATGATGAAGATGATAATGAAGATGCAAATGATGATGGTGATATGGATGGGAAAGATGGTGGAAATTGTGATGATTTATTTTAGTTGTTATTTTGTATTATGATTTATGAATTCATAACTTTTATTAGGACTTATGGCCGATTATCTATATTATAAATTTTATTGCGATTTATGACCAAAATGCATGTTAAATTTCCTTATTTCTATTATTTATTATATTTTTTCATGACTACTGTAAGTAAATTTACAATATTTGGAAGTTATTTTAAAAAGGTTGTAAAAACTTATGTTTCTACGTTCCGTTTCTATGGACCCCCTGGTGATTCTACGTAAAATCGTGAGTTTAACATCCTTCAGTAAGATAAGAGGGTTTAAGATTTTAACACATTGGTTAATATATGATGAGTTGGCCGATGTGTTTATTTGTTAGTTAGAAGAATGTCTTAGATAAATTATTTTCTTTTTATGGTAATTATCCATTCCATTGAAATTCTAATCAAGTCTAAGGTCTAATCCTACACACCTAATTGTATTTAAGTGCTTAAGAGCCTTTAAATCAATTGTGTTGTCAATTAGATGTGGCTGGCAGTTTTAAAGGGGTGTGTTATGCCCATAAATTCTTTGTCCATTAGTCAATCAATGGTTAGTAATTAAGATATGATTGAGGTATTTTTCAAATGCTTTAATGTGGTATTTACTTAAGTTAATTAGGTGTGTGAATTGGCATTTTTATCCTTTTACATTTTATGCCAAGTAAAGATAGTTTAAGGGAATTTATTTTCCACCAATTGCATTATTTTGTTTGATTAATTAGTAGGATTAATTTTCATTAAATTATTTGATTTTATATTATTCTTAAGGTAAATTTCTACTTTTAGGGTTTCAGATTCATTAGGTTTCAATTTAGGTTTTTAGGTTTATGGTTCATTTTGATATTTTCTAATGTGGTCGTAGTGTTTGCTAATTGGTTTAGGGTTTGAAATCTAAAATTAAAGCCTTGGTTCGACTTTGGTTAGGGTTTATGTCTCCTAATGTAATGGCCTAAGGTCAAAATTCGTTTGGGGTTTCAATTTCTTAAGTTTTTATTACACTAGTTGTTTCGACTACACTAAAGCAATCCTAGGTTTAAGGCCACAAATTGTATTCACTTTCAGACATAATTCCCAATATCCCTACTAGACTTAACTTTTGAACTTGAAAATTTTCAAGGTTTATAGAAGACTTATTGTAGATAGAAAGGACTTATAGAAGGAAGTATAAGTTTGAAAGGGGGAATTTCAATAGACAAGGTGGATCAAAACTTTTCAAAGTAATGAGGAAAGACAATGAATGGTTGAAGGGTAAGTTTGTGGTTAAACCTAAAATAGGCCATTCCATTAGATTTTTGGACTGAGAAATGGTATGAATATGGTCTTGTAAGGGGATTGTTTTTATGACTGTTACCCAAAGATGGAGAGATTTATCATTAAGAGGAGCATGAAGGGGTCTGAATGAGTGGGATAAAAAGGCTATAGCTCTTCTAATTGATGATGAATGCAAAGGTAGGTTAGGAAATGTGTGGTTGAAAGAATATTAGGGGGATCAAGATCTCCATACTTGGATATATGATTTAAATGGAGAAGTCTTTGTGAAATTTTTCTATGTAGAAATGCATAAAGTAAACAATGATATTTATAACAATGCAGAATGTCAATGGATCTGGAAAACACCCTTGCTACCAAAGATGCGGTTTCTTATTTGGAAAATTATATATAATGGAGCATCAATGAAAGAAAATCTTTAAAGAAGGGGTATAGAAGTGGATACAAGTTGTTCCATGATTTAGGGTATTTGAAATTGATCGTAATGTGCTTGGTTTATTAAAAAGAAAAAAAAGGAAAGGAAGTAGGGGATTTTAATGGAAGGCAACTAGGAGCTGCTTAGAGATGGTTAGTTTAAAATTAACTGTGATAAAGCCATTATTAGAATAAATAAAGGCCAAGCAAGTATTGGAGGAATTTGTGGGTTGTGAAGTGGAGGGGAGTTGAGTTTGTATGAAATATTGCTTTTACATCTCCAATTGAAGTAGAGTTGTGGAATGCTGCTAAGGCTTTGAAATTAGCTAACAATCTAAACTTAAAACATGTTGTTACTGAATTGGTTTCTCTTAACACTGCAAGAATATTATTTGATAATAGCCTTGATAGCTACTTTATGCTTGTTGTGTTTCATATATGCAAGGATGAGAGTAGAAAAGTAGAGGAATGTAAATTTTGCTAGACACCAAAAAGCTATAATTGAGTGGCGGATCTCTTGGCAAAGTAGGGATTAGATTGTAGTAATAATAATTTTTGTGATGCTTTGAGTTGCTGTAAGGATGTTTTATTTACTAATGTAGTAGGAAACAGGGGAGGAAATAGTCCTCCATATTTTAGTCTAAGTTGGTCATGGTGTTATGCTATAACCAAGACTATGGGTTTTTATCTTCAATATTATCAATTTGTAAGAGCTTAAAGCATTTACTTTATAAGTTTAAGATAAATCACCATGAATTAAGATTTAAAGGTTATTTGCAAATTTTCTAAAGTATAAATGTAACCTTTTCTTTGTAAGAAACTACCTCAATAATCCACTATGATTATAACTAACTAACTTGCCTAAGTTTTAGCTTTGAAAAATCATACTTATTACTAGTAGATGATTAGTACTAAAAATAAAATAAAATTGAAACTACAATATTGTCATAAAAAGTTATATGTTATATAATAGTTATATGGAAGTGGACTTGAATAAATTGTTTTTGCTTAATAATATATAATATATATTAGCATAAGCTCACATGTGTTGTGTATACAATTTAAATTAAGTTTTTTCATAGGTAATATTAATAAAAAAATATAAATATAAAGAAAATAAGACACCAATAAAAGTAACAACCTGTTGGCAATGATTTAAAATTAATGGAACAGAAATCATACAAAAACTCTTTTTTTTTTTTTTGAAAATTACGGAGCACCTAGACCAATGAATATTTTATGATCACATGTAATGCAAATTTAATTAAATTCAGGAGGGGATAAATTTTTACACCACAACTTGACATTCCATATGTGAATGTTGATGATTTTTTTTATGACCATGACAAAAAAAAATAGATTATCTAATACAATAAAATATTATATATAACAATGGCATCTAAAATTGCTCAATAAAATATTTACAATGAAAATAAAACTTTAAATCAAAATAAATTGAGGTTTATTTTTTAAAATTATCCTAATTCAAGATCCTAAATGCCATAATTCAATCATTACAGTTAAAAAAACTAACACAAATGCACAAAGTTCTTCTTACTTGAAACTTCAATTAACAAAATGGAAACTTATTACTTACACTAGCCATTTAAAGGAATCCTAACATGATAAGTCACCGCATTAGTTTTTCCTTTAGCTTTGTGATTCTTCAAAACCTTCTCTATCATCATTTCTTTTCAATCTTCCAAAGAAAATCTTTAAATGATTGCTTCTTACTTGATAGCAAGTGTAGGCATGAACCTGCTAAAAAAGGGAACCTCAATAAATCTTTACAAAAACTCAAGTAAAGTAAAGTGGATTGAAGTTCAATCCTCAAATGAACCTAAACCAATATGTCTTTCATCAACTACTTCATCTCTAAAACTTAAACACGATCTACAAGACAATGAAAGAGAAAGAGAAATACTCTGTGCTTAGATTATAACCTATCCCACTTTTGAGTATCATGCAAGAGATACTATGGGGAAGTGAGAAAAATAATGGCTTAGTGAGTATAAATCTCATACCATGTTTTCAAGTAGAAGACAAGCAAGTTATCAAACATTAAAATGTGATGTTGTAAACACTCCATTTTTGCCCTAGGAATGAATAATAATCACTAATAATCAATTCTTAATTTTTTCCAATTTTTTTTCAATTTTTCTTTAATTTAGCATAAATAATAAAAATATTCAAAAAAATAAAAATAAATAGGAAAACACATCAATTTTGAAAAATGATTTCAAAAATGGCAATAATAAATAGTAAATAATTTTTGCAAATTTTTGAAATTTCAAAAAATACAAAAAAATAAAAAAATCGCATTGCATATATGCAATTTGCGAAATTAGAAAAATCAGGAAAATGGGCTAGCCCAGCTGGTCCGGACCACGGTCTAAGGCGTGCGCAGGGGGCTCGGTTGCAGGTTAGAATCGCGAAGGAGGCAGTTTTCGCGTTTTGAGTTTTTTTTCTTATCCAGGACACGTGGCAGCATCCGATTGGCTGGAGGAAACGCACGCGCCGGGTGCGTGATCATCTTCAACCTTGATCCGAGATCGCTGATGAGGGGAAAAATTCGAATTTCGGCCGTTTCGATTCGATTTTTTGCACAAATCCAACAAATCTTCAATAGAAATAAGATAAACATCATCTAATTGGAATCAAATCGCAACAAATCGATGGATTTACACAAATCGGAGTTTTTTTTTAACCAAAAATCCGATTAGCTTCGATTGGAGGAAATCCGAGCTTATCCAGCTTGATTTCAAACACCTATAAATAGAGGAGGAGTGGGGGAAGCCAAAACACGGATTTGAATTGAGAGAAAGTGAGAAAAGAGAGCAAATCGGAGAGCACTAGAGGGGAATCAAAATCGCGATCACCGACCGGAGTTGAACCACCACTAGGAGACGATCTGAGAGCAAACCACCGCCACCATTGGATTCAGCACCCTCAAGAAGCTAGGATTCGACACCTCACCTGTTGCAAAAGACCGTCGGAATGCCGTGAACGAGCCCTCTCCACTGTCGTGTCCGACCGATCCGACCAAACCCAATTCGACTCGATTCGACCTGACCAACCTGACCCGCGCACCGACCCGGATCCAGGTAAGTCGAATTTTTTCGGATTTTTTATTTATTTTTTTGAATTTTGTTTATTTATTTTACTTATATTTATTTGATTTATTATTTGATTATTTGTTTGTTAGTTATTTATTTAGTTATTTATTTATGCTTTATGTTTTATTTCCATAAGTAGGAAGATGTAGAAATTAGGTTTTTAAGATTTAATAATGTAGAAATAATAATAATAATAAATAAATAAATAAATAAATAAAAATAATAAATGATAATAAAAATGTGGAAAAACAATAAAAATATTAGGAAAATAATAATAAAACTTTAGATTTCAAAATAGGATAGATAATAGCTTAGCATAAAATTCTTAACAAAAATTCACAAAAATTATGCAAAATTTAATAAAAATCATAAAAAAATAATAAAAATGATAAAAAAACTACAAAAATCATAAAAACTTAGAAAAATTATAAAAAATTGTAAAAGAATAAAAAAAATCATAAAAAATAATTAAAAAATTCAAAAGAATCATAAAAATGAGTTTTAGCACTTAGAAAAATCATTTTCTTCAAATAAATCCAAAATTGATGTTTTTCCCTAAAAATTATTTTCAAAAATCAGATTAAAGCTTAGGCTTAGATTTTTTAGAAAAAACTCCCAAAAATGGTAAAAACATAAATCGAAAGAGGTTTCAAACTAAAATCCACAAACCCACTAAATCTTTTTCAGAAAAAAGCGAACTACGGCTTATTTGATCCTGAATAGCAGGTACGTAGGCACCCATTCGGGTTAACCCATAAAACGAAATAAAAAAATCATTTTCTTGAGATAATTCAAAAACATAATAAAAAGTAATAGAAACACAATAAAACACATTTCTAAATATGAACAATTTTTGGAGATTAGGTGGTAACCGTAAGGTTTTAATAGGTTAGCCTCCGGACTTAGAAACTCCGGTTTTCCCTTTTCCTCTTTTCAAAAACGGGAAGGGGAAATAACGACAACTAGTGGTCTAAATTAAGACTAATCCGCTCTTTTAGTCTTAATTCAATATTTCCCAACAACAGTTAGGTGGCGATTCCAAAAATCAAACGAAATTCCTAACTCAAGTAGAGGATCTACATTAGATGAGCATAGGGTCTAGTCTAAATCGGATTAGGAATGGGAATGCAAAAATTAGACTCGACAGGATGGCGACTCCACTGGGGACCCATGCCAGTAGGCTAGCCACCTGAATCTCTTCGAATTGTTCTCTTTAAGAAATGTGTTTCAATCATTATTCTGTTATTAACGTTTCAGGGATTAGTTAGATTTTCAGTTTTTGTGGGGGTTTGCATGCATAATGTTTGTGTGAATAGATGCGGTCGAACCCGGACTGTCCTAGAAACCTAAGACGGGGAGCCATTGTGTAGGTTTCGGGCGAAGTGAGTTGATTCACCGTTCGGGACCGATTAGGCTACCCCACCTAATGCTTCGATATGGCCTGAGATCCATTTCTCCGAGAATGCGGCAGGCCATAGAGCTCGGGAACCAATTAGAACCAACCTGCTTGCATACATAACATCATAGGGTTGACAATTGGTGACAATGTAATGGTTTGTTATTTTGTTCATGGAGTTCAAATTTATTTCCCTGTAATGCTTTCATAGTTCTGTTTGTAATTAGGAAATTTCTTATTGTAATAGATGGCTAGCACCGCAGTCGACCGCCTCCTCCGCAAAGAAATTCAGGTGTACAAACTTTGGACCCAAAGTTGGTACTGGACCATTGGTTTACCTTGTACAACCCAGAGGAGCAAGCCTTCATCCAGCAAAAGATCGGCTCCATCCTCTCACTGACAAGGATAGAGGTGAATTTGCCTTTAGTCCGGGCCATGCTCCAATTATGGGAAATCGAACTAGCTGCTTTCTTTATCGGGCCGCATGAGATCACCCCTACCCTGGTGGAGTACACCCAGTTGCTACAGGCTCCAGCACTAACTGATCAAATCTACGCACCAGACCTTGAGGCAGGGCCAGCCGGTACCTTCAACAGATTATTAGGCATCCGTAAGACAGCCGTCAACAAAGCCCCGGCAGACTGTAATGGATATTACATGCATATGGATGATTTAGAAGCCTGGTTCATCGCCCGAGAGGACAATGGGGATAGGAAGGACATACTGTGTGGGGACCCCAAAACTTACAGACAGAGAAGGGTGAACGCTTTCATCTTGACAGCCTTCGCCACCATACTGTTCCCCACCGGGACCTTCTATATTCACTACCGGGTTGCAGAGCTGGTAACCCAATTTCTGGAGGGAAGATCTTACATCCCGGCTCTACTGGCTGAACAGATCCGGAACTTGAATTTTCTCAAGAAGAAAGGCCATGGGATCCTTCGCTCAAGCCTCAACCTTCTGCTGATATGGTTTGTAAGCCACCTTAAGTGCTTCAGGTTAAACATGGTCCAAAAAACCTTAGCCTAGCAGGTGGATCTCGTAGACTCATGTATAGAAAAGGTGAAGCTACCCGACGACCTTACTAGCCACAGTTGGGTAGAGGTACTTAGAAGTTTCAATGCTGAGGATATTCTGTGGACAGGCAGGTGGAGCTGCTGTGACAAAATCATCTTAACCTGCAGAAACTTCCAAGCAGTACCTTTAATCGGAATCAGCGAATGTATTGGATATCACCCCAACTCAGTGGTCCGCCAGTTTGGTACCATCCAAGATATAGTTTATCGGCCCTTGCTAGAAGCAATCACCTTTGAGTACCAAGATCCGAACCTGTTGGTAGCCGAGAAGTTTGCTAAGCTGGCAGAGGTCAAAGCACTTTGGGAAGCCAGAATTGAAAGCCCGAATGTGGACCTCGGGGAATTAGATGGCGAAGTGGGAAAACACCGAGCCACTAGAGAGTTTGTAATCCGCCAGCTATACCAGATAGGGGAAAGAGCATACCGGGTTCCAGACGTCACCCAACCAAGACCAGACAAGATCAATCCAGAGATAGAAGTATACCTAGAACAGGTCAAGGCCCAAATGGAGGTATACTTTAAAGCCGTAGATCATAAGAGAGACATCTGGAAGGGACGTTTCAAAGAATCCGACCAAAGGAACAAGGCCTTGGAAGCACAATTGGAGAAGACCCAAGCCAAAGTCAAAGAATTAGAAGCTGTCATCAATGGGAAGTCTGAGCCTCCACAACAGAAGACTAAAAGAGCTAGGAAATAGATCATTATTTATAATTTTTTTATTTTGATTATCGAACTCCAAAATTTTCAATATTAATAAAAGTAAAGTGTCAATATTACATTGTCAATCAATTGTCAACCCTTTTATTTTTAGCATCCGCATGACACATGCATATCATTTTGCATACATCACACTAAAAAAAAAAAAAAAAAAAAAAAAAAAAAACAAAATGCGCGCCCAGGTATCAAGATAGCTCCCAAGCAACCGAACCCTCCCAGAAGTCCAATTCTCACACGTTCAAGAACAAAAATGGCCAACAGCAGCGACAACCGCAACAACACCAATGCTGAAGCTGCCTCGGACTCCAGGATCATATCCCTAGAACAAACAGTCCAACAATTGGCTGCCCAGGTTTACCTCTTAACTGAAAGCATCAGCCTCCTACGCAACACTCAGCCAACCCAGGAAGAGTATTCAGGGGCCAGAAAGGGGAAGGCAGTGGAGGGACAGCCTCTGGAATATGAAGAGATCAATTCCCACCTTAACCTGGCCTTCGAATATAAGCCGAAGGTTAACTAGGGGCCAACCTCCGATGACCTGAAAAGGGAAATGGAAGAGAGGCAGAAGGAGATGGAGAAGCGACTTTTCCAGCAGCTCCATGACAAGATGAAAATGATTGAGGGCCTTGATGGTTTTGAACAAGCCGGAATCACCAATCTGCCAGCATACAGGGAAGAGGTATACCCTGAGAAGTTTAAGACCCCAGAGTTCGAAAAGTATGATGGGACCGGTTGTCCTAAAATGCATACCAGGCTATATGCCCAGAAAATGAGCAAGTATGCTCAATATGACTAGCTTATGCTCCAAACATTCCAAGATAGCCTCACAGGCCCTGCACTGGTCTGGTATGCCCACCTGGACTTCAACATTGTCAACACCTGGGAGAAACTAGCCCGGGTGTTTTATGACCAATATAAGTTCAATATCGAAGTCGCCCCATCTGTAATCGACCTGAGGAGTCTCTGGAAAAGGCATGCTGAGCCATTCAAGGAGTATGCTCAGCGTTGGAGAGCCTAGGCCGCCAGGGTAGCAATCCCGATATCTGAGAAGGAATTGACATCCATATTTGTCAATACCCTGGACAAGACCTACTTTTCACACCTGGTAGGCCAGACTTCATCCAGTTTTGCAGAGGTAGTGGCTGCGGGATGCAGGATTGAGAATGCCATCACCACCGGCAGACTCCAAACAATGGAGCCTCCTAGGGTCACACCAACACAAAGGCCTTTAGGAGGAAACAGAGCTAAAGAGTCCACTGTCAGCACGGTCCACTCCGATAAGGCAGAAAAATCTGGGACTCGTGTGACATTCCAGACCACGAGTACCCCAGCCCAATAACCTATGACAGGTCACACCCAGGCCGCCAGGGCCCCAAGGCAGTTCACTCCAATCCCCATACCACTTAGTCAGGTCTTCGCTCGGTTAAGGGCAGACAACTTGATTAGTTTCGAGCTCCTCAATGACCGATACAAGCCCAAGAATTTTAACTCAAGCCTCAAGTGTGACTACCATATGGGACAAGAGGGGCATTCTACAGATAGGTGCTGGAGTCTCCGGCACAAAATCCAAGACTTAATTGATGCAGGAATCATACAGTTGGATTTCGTGAATGCCCCAGCACCCAATGTCAACACCAATCCACTGCCCAATCACAAGCCCACCATTAATATGATCACATCTAAGGAGTCGATTCCCAAAGAAGCCCCTAAGCAGAATACGACGGAGCAGCAGAAGAAGCAATCCCATCAAGCTCTAGAAGAAGCACCAAAGGCACACATTAAAAATAGGTGGTTAGCCGGAGACCCAACGGTCGGCACTTTGGGAGAATCATACGGGAGATTTCAGTATTTGGTAAACTATTCTTATACCTCGACTGAGCAGGGGCCGCCTAGTGGATGGGGACCAGAATTTGAGAAAGAGGACAACCCGTCAAAGGAAGAGGGGAAGACTATCAACATGATCAACTCTCATCAGAAGCCCAGGGTTGTATAATGCTATGAGGGACAATCAGCTGAGGTACAAATCCCAAGAAAAAGATATGTATTCAATGTCCCGATAGCGGCAGAGAATTACAAGGCTGCACCATTAAACTATCAGGCCCTCGAACCAGAGCGACCTCATATGGTAGGAGGCATCACCCGCTTTGGGAGGTTATACGATCCAAAGTATATAGGCCCGACTAAAGAACCCAATGTGGAGAAAGGAGAAGAAGAGGAAGGGGGACTCGCTGCATTTACAAAGATGGTCAAGGCGAGTGAATACAAGATCATGGAACAATTAAATAAAGTTCCAGCACAGATATTACTCATGGGCCTTCTCACAACATCTGAGCCCCACAGGGAAGCACTCTTTAAAGTGCTAAAACATATTCAGGTCCCAGAGGGCATCACTACAGACAAAATAGGTCACGTGGCAGACTCCATCTTTACAATGGGCCAGATATCTTTCTCTCCGGAAGAGCTAGGAGAGGAAGGAGACTAACATACCAAACCATTATTCATAGTGGTCAGGTGCAATGACACCATTGTCTCCCGGGTACTCATCGACAATGGATCATCCCTCAACGTTTGCCCATTGGCAACACTCGACTTGTTGGGGGTCGATCCAAGCAACATAAGACCTAGCTCTACGGTGGTCAGAGCTTTCAACGGATCAAAAAGAGACATAGTGGGGGAAGTGAACCTACCAGTAGAAATTGGTCCACAAGTATTCCACATCGCTTTCCAGGTCCTCGACATCCCAAGGTCTTTCAACTTGCTTTTGGGACGACCTTGGATACATGCTGCTGGGGCCATCCCCTCTAGTCTCCACCAAAGGGTCAAGTTCATTGCAAGCGGGCAGATAGTCACAGTATTGGGCGAACAGGATTACGCCATATACAAAGAGACTGCCATACCGTATATTGGGGAAGAAGGTACAGAAGACCTGGGGCTGCAGATTTTCAATGAAGTGAACATGGTGACTAGCATGGAGGGCCATCAGTTTAAAGAGGGGCAGCACGGGATGTTTGGACTGGGGTACATTCCTACGGCCGCAGAAGAAGCGCAAGCAAGAGGTGTCAAAGGCAGAATGAAGGGGAAGCCGATCGATACCCAGATGTGCATCCCACCTCTCCAACAATCTTTCCGAAAGGCAAACATCATTCAAGAGCTTCGGATAAATGAAGAAGACGACAGCAAAGGGAAGTTAATCCCCCACACGTCCAACCAGCATCCAGCTCTGAACAATTGGTTTTGTTATCCTATCAATAGCGCTAGGTTAGCTCGAAAGTAGAGAAAAATTATTAAACAAATTTTATTGAGACTCTTTATCAAATTCAACTACAATTTGTTTTTCTTCTTATATATATGCTTTCACTTTTATGTTATTCAGATCTCCTACCATCGAACAACAGGGATATTTCGCGCAGGTAGAAAGTAAAAACGCTGATATCGTTTCCAACACTGCTGGGTCAGTTGTTGAAGGCGATATCCTAGACCACGAAATAATACAAGAAAATTGGCAAAAACATGAACAAAGAGGAATTTCGATCGACGAGCCTGTGGAGACAGTAAATCTAGGAAGCATGGAAAACCCTAAGAACCTCAAAATCGGGACCAATTTGAGTGCCGATAAAAAACGTGAGATAACCGAGCTATTAATGGAATATGCAGATGTGTTTGCCTGGTCATATGGTGACATGCTAGGGCTAGACCAATCAATAGTGGTTCATAGGCTTCCCACAAGAGAAGATGTCAAACCTAAAAAACAAAAACTGAGAAGATTTAAGCCTGACATCTTACTAAAAATCAAAGAAGAAGTCAAGAAACTGCTAGAAGTAGGGTTCATTGAAGTATCCGATTACCCAGAATGGGTAGCAAATATAGTCCCCGTTATGAAAAAGAACGGAAAAGTACGTGTATGCGTAAGCTTTCGGGACTTAAACCAAGCTATGCCAAAGGATAACTTCCCCCTACCTCACATTGATGTTCTAGTAGACAACACTGCGGGAAACCATCTTTTCTCATTCATGGACGGTTTCTCAGGATATAATCAAATAAAAATGGCTGAAGAAGATAAAACCAAAACAACTTTCATCACAACATGGGGAACTTTCTGTTACAAAGTCATGCCCTTCGGTTTGAAAAACGCCAGGGCAACGTATCAGAGAGCTATGGTCGCAATACTTCACGACATGATGCATCGAGAGGTTGAAGTATATGTTGACGACATGATAGCCAAATCCAAAGAAGGAGAAAGCCATATGGATATCCTGAGGAAATTTTTTAAACGACTGAGAAAATTTCAACTCAAGTTAAACCCGGAGAAATGCACTTTCGGGGTCACAACGGGGAAATTGTTAGGGTTTGTCATAAGCCAAGAAGGGATTAAAATCGACCCTGATAAGGTAAAGTCTATATTAGAGTTACCTTCCCTACGCTCCGTTAAAGAAGTGAGAAGTTTGCTGGGAAGATTAAATTATATAGCTCGTTTTATCTCACAGCTCACCGATAAATGCCGGCCATTATTCCGTCTATTGAAGAAGAACGCCACAATAGAATGGGACGACGAATGCAAAGAGGCATTCAGGACAATCAAAGACTATCTTATAAAACCTCCGGTCTTGATAGTCCCGAAGCAAGGAAAGCCCTTATTCTTATACCTCACTATACTCCCTGAATCCATGGGATGTGTGCTGGGGCAGAAAGATGACGAGGGAAGAGAGCGTTCCATATATTATCTAAGCAAGAAGTTCACAGATGGGGAACAGAGGTACTTAGAGGTGGAGAAGACGCGTTGTGCTTTAATCTGGGTCATGCATCGACTAAGGCAATACACCCTTTACTACCATATTGAGCTACTGGCAAGACATGATCTTTTGAAATACTTGGCAGAGAAGCCAGCTCTGATAGGGAGAATCTCTAAGTGGCAAATGCTCCTATCCGAGTTCGACATCACGTACATAAATCAGAACTCGATGAAAGGGCAAGCCTTAGCCGACCAATTAGCGGAACACCTTGTCGAGACAAATTCCCAAGAACTACAGGCCTAATTTCCAAATGAGAATATATTGACAGTGGAAGATATGCCAGTAGAAGACTTTGGGATAGAGCAGAACTCGAAATGGAAATTGTTTTTCAATGGAGTCGCCAACGTATTCGGTTGTGGGGTTGGGGCAGTATTGATATCCCCAGATGGCACTCAATTCCCTGCAGCGACAAGACTTACATTTCCCTATACCAATAATATCGCAGAATATGAAGCGTGTATTCTTGGCCTCAAAATGGCCTGTTAAATGGAAATCCGCGAATTAGAAGTATACGAGGACTCGTCGCTTATCATACTATAGACAAGAGAGGAATACAAGACTAAAGACCCCAAACTGGTACCATATCATCAACACTTGATAGAGCTAATTGAAGAATTCAAGGCAATCACTTTCACATACATCCCGAGAACTCAGAATCAGTTTGCAGATGCACTAGCCACACTAGCATCTATGATCTAGATAACAGGGGGAGCCGAAGTTCAACCGATGAAAATAGACATCGAAAGTCGGCCCGCCTACTGTTTAACCATTGAAAAAGTACAAGATGACAAGCCTTTGTATCACAACATCAAGACTTTTCTCCAGGAAAGTAAATACCCTGAAATGGCTAGCAAGAATGACCAAAGAACACTCAGGAGGTTAGCAGGCCATTTCCTATTAAGTGGGTCTATACTTTACAAGAGATCATCTGATACCACCTTGTTGAGATGTGTGGACAAAAATGAAGCATGCGAACTGATGAAGGAAGTACATGAGGGAGTATGTGGACCTCATATGAATGGCTACATCTTGGCCCGAAAAATCATGAGGTTAGGATATTATTGGTTGACCATGGAATCAGATTGCATAAAATATGTCAAGCACTATCATCTGTGTCAAGTCTATGCAAACCGGATAAATGCTCCGCCCAATGAGCTACACTTGTTATCAGCACCATGGCCTTTCTCCATGTGGGGAATCGACATAATAGGCCCAATCACTCCGACAGCATCTAACGGCCATAGATTCATACTAGTAGTGATTGATTACTTCACCAAATGGGTAGAAGCGTCATCATATACCAATGTTACAAAGGGGGTAATAATCCGCTTCTTAAAAAGGGACATAATAGCTCGATATAGAGTTCCTGAGTCCATCATCACCGACAACGGTGCCAATCTTAACAACAAATCGATGACAGGTTTATGTCAACAATTCCACATAAACCACAGAAATTCAACTCCCTACCGACCTCAAATGAACAGGCCAGTAGAAGCAACCAACAAGAATATTAGAAAGATCATCAAGAAAATGATAACAACTTACAAAGATTGGCATGAAACATTACCATTTGCTCTCATGGCTTATAGGACTTCAATAAGAACATCTACGGGAGCCACCGCTTATTTATTGGTATCTGATTGATGAAAGAAGGCTTACCGCACTATGTCATGGTCAGTGTTACCAACAAAGAATGGCCGAGCATTTAACAAGAAGATGAGACCTCGATACTTCAAAGAGGGGGATCTGGTACTAAAGAAGGTTCTCCCAAATGCCCAAGACTCCAGAGGAAAATTCACCCCAAACTACGAAGGCCCTTATGTAGTGAAAAAGGTTCTGTCAGGAGGTTCTTTGATATTAACTCAGATGGATGGTCCGGAATTGAGAGACCCCATTAACGCAGATGCTGTAAAGATGTACTATCCTTAGGCAAGGGAATTGAAATTTTGCCAATGTTTATGAAAGCCAACATTCGATACAAATTTCGTTGAGTCAAGTTTTACTTTTTACAAGCAAAGTTAATATTCCTGAATGGTTGATAATCCAAATCAATTGCCATCACCACAAGTACTGCTAAACACATTACCCACCACTTCACCAATGAAAGATAAACACTAAAATGATAATGAATCTTAATATAGTTTGTGATATAATTCTATCTACTTTTGAGCATTAGAACTGAATGCATGAGTAGGATAACATTACCGTCAAAAGAGCCAGGTGCACAAAGAAAGGGAGCACATCAAAATTTTCAACCCCGTGTCAAGATGAGAAGAAATGAAGCAGAAGCAAACCAACCCGAAGGTTCATTTGTTTGGTGGCTATTCCCATGATAAACTGGCAAGCATATTAAAATAAATAATAATAATAACTATCATGAAAAGCATCACATCATTTAGCTCAATCCGTAGAAAACATATTCAGAAGCATAAGATGAGTCAGCCCATAGTTGGGCACTTGTCTAAACATTCCTTTTAATAGGGTAGTTAGCCCAAAAAAGGGCACTTCCCTAGGTCTTCTCTAAGGTTAACTCATAGGGGTCACCTTTTTGAGATATCATTTTTATCTTAGGTCAGTCAGCCCAAGATGGGCACTTCCCTAAAAAGTTGTTCTCAAGGTCAGCTCATAAGGGCACTTTTTGAGACAACTCTATCCTAGGTTAGTCAGCCCAAGATGGGCACTTTCCTGAAAATCTGTTCTCAAGGTCAGCTCACAAGGGCACTTTTTGAGACAGTTCAATCAATTTTATCATAGGTTAGTCAGCCCAAGATGGGCACTTTCCTAAAAAAAATATGTTCTCAAGGTCAGCTCATAAGGGCACTTTTTGAGACAGTTCAATCAATTTTATCATAGGTTAGTCAGCCCAAGATGGGCACTTTCCTAAAAATCCATTCTCAAGGTCGCTCATAAGGGCACTTTTGAGACACTTTACCATAGGTTAGTCAGCCTAAGATGGGCACTTTCCTAAAAATCTATCTTAAGGTTAGTCAGCCCATGAGGGGCACTTTCCTAGATTCTCCCGATTAGTCAGCTCTTGGGGCACTTTTTGGAAATATTCTTCCAAACAGTTGCTAGTCTAACAAGACGCTTCTGTTGACAGGTAGCCAGCTCATAAGGGCGCTTCCTAAGTAAATTTTCTTTCCAAGGTTGCTAGTCTGATAAGACGCTTCCTATCATCATTTCTTCCAAACAATGCTTGAGGTGTTTCCTATCGCCAATTAGTCAACCCATAAAGCACTGTTTGGGGAGGGAACATTACTCTAAATTGTTATGACCATCTTAAATCGTGGGATTATTAGCTCTTTGAGCATTTTCCTACCAAAAAAATGCTAGTAATCAGCCAAACCAAGGCGTTATCTATTTAAGAGGCCAAAAATGGCGTCTTTCTTATCTTTGTAGTTAAGTTTTTCAAACTTTACTACAAAGAGGGGCAGTTGTAAACACCTCCATTTTTGCCCTAGGAATGAATAATAATCAATTCTTAATTTTTTTCAATTTTTTTTCAATTTTTCTTTAATTTAGCATAAATAATAAAAATATTCAAAAAAAAATAGGAAAACACATCAATTTTGAAAAATGATTTCAGAAATGGCAATAATAAATAGTAAATAATTTTTGAAATTTCAAAAAATACAAAAAAATAAAAAAAATCGCATTGCATATATGCAATTTGCGAAATTAGAAAAATCAGGAAAATGGGCTAGCCCAGCTAGTCTGGACCACGGGCTAAGGCGCGCGCAGGGGGCTCGGTCGCAGGTTCGAATCGTGGGGCAAGGCAGTTTCCGCGTTTTGAGTTTTTTTTCTTATCCAGGACACGTGGTAGCATCCGATTGGCTGGAGGAAACGCACGCGGCGAGCGTGTGATCGTCTTCAACCTCGGTTCGAGATCGCCGGCGAGGGGAAAAATTCGAATTTCGGCCATTTCAATTCGATTTTTTGCACAAATCCAACAGATCTTCAACAGAAATAAGATAAACATCATCTAATTGGAATCAAATCGCAACAAATCGATGGATTTACACAAATCGGAGTTGTTTTTTTAATCGAAAATCCGATTAGCTTCGATCGGAGGAAATCTGAGCTTATCCAGCTTGATTTCGAACACCTATAAATAGAGGAGGAGTGGGGGAAGCCAAAACACGGATCAGAATTGAGAGAAAGTGAGAAAAGAGAGCAAATCGGAGAGCACCGGAGGGGAATCAAAATCGCGATCACCGACCGGAGTTGAACAACCACCAGGAGACGATCTGGGAGCAAACCACCACCACCATTGGATTCAACACCCTCAAGAAGCTAGGATTCGACACCTCACCCATTGCAAAAGACCGCCAGAACGCCGTGAACGAGCCCTCTCTGCCGTCATGTCCGACCAATCCGACCCGACCCGACCCGCGCACCGACCCGGATCCAGGTAAGTCGAATTTTTTGGATTATTTATTTATTTTTTCGATTTTTTTTATTTATTTTACTTATATTTATTTGATTTTTTTATTTGTTGGTTATTTATTTAGTTATTTATTTATGCTTTATGTTTTATTTCCATAAGTAGGAAGATGTAGAAATTAGGTTTTTAAGATTTAATAATGTAGAAAAAATAATAATAATAAATAAATAAATAAATAAATAAATAAAAATAATAAATGATAATAAAAATGTGGAAAAACAATAAAAATATTAGGAAAATAATAATAAAACTTTAGATTTCAAAATAGGATAGATAATAGCTTAGCATAAAATTCTTAACAAAAATTCACAAAAATTATGCAAAATTTAATAAAAATCACAAAAAAATAATAAAAATGATAAAAAAACTACGAAAATCATAAAAACTTAGAAAAATTATAAAAAATTGTAAAAGAATAAAAAAAATCATAAAAAATAATAAAAAATTCAAAAGAATCATAAAAATGAGTTTTAGCACTTAGCAAAAATCATTTTCTTCAAATAAATCCAAAATTGATGTTTTTCCCTAAAAATCATTTTCAAAAATCATATTAAAGCTTAGGCTTAGATTTTTTAGAAAAAAACTCCCAAAAATGGTAAAAACATAAATCGAAAGAGGTTTCAAAACTAAAATCTACAAACCCACTAAATCTTTTTCAGAAAAAAAGCAAACTACGGCTTATTTGATTCTGGATAGTAGGTACGTAGGCACCCATTTGGGTCAACCCATAAAACGAAATAAAAAAATCATTTTCTTGAGATAATTCAAAAACCTAATAAAAAGTAACAAAAACACATTAAAACACATTTCTAAGTAGGAACAATTTTAGGAGATTAGGTGGTAACCGTAAGGTTTTAATAGGTTAGCCTCCGGACTTAGAAACTCTGGTTTTCCCTTTTCCTCTTTTCAAAAACTAGAAGGGGAAATAACGACGACTAGTGGTCCAAATTAAGACTAACCCGCTCCTTTAGTCTTAATTCAATATTTCCCAACAACAGTTGGGTGGCGACTCCAAAAATCAAACGAAATTCCTAACTCAAGTCGAGGATCTACATTAGATGAGCATAGGGTCTAGTCTAGATCAGATTAGGAATGGGAATGCAAAAATTAGACTCAACAGATGTACATAACCATATGCAAATGTAACAGCACACTTAATCAACCAGCTATCACGTAGGATTCGGATTTACGCCCTTTGAGATTCAAGGGTTGGAAGATAAATTCTTTTAATAGCCCTAGGTTTTGGACTTTAAAACTCATCAAGTTTATTTTGATGGTGAATCAAGGATTTATTGCCTCTATTATCATGCCCTTAGTACTTAAGTTTGATGGCGAATTTGACATGGGCACAACTCAAACATTCAATCATTCGCATATATGGTGAAGATTGCATCATCCTTTCTTTATAACTTTTAATTGCACCACACACCTTTGACTACAACCTCCCTATTCCTAAGATTATAACACATTTAATGACATGAATTATATCTACTAATAAGAAGGTATTCTATCCTAGGTATAACCTATATCGTATGATTCCTATTAGTCTTTATTAATACTTAAGTTGTCTAGCTATTATTAGCCTCATAACTTGATCTTTATATTTACTTTGGGTGAAATTAGATTTAAGATATGTTTTACACATACCTTACTTAGCTAGTGGTTATTCTTTTAGAGTTGCATTTTGTGTCATATATATGTGTATCAACTTTTATACTTAGTTTTATGGTGTTATTATTCTTCCAAATCACACATTTATTTGTTAATGTCATATTTAAACTTATCTTTAAAGCATTGCCTATTGAGTTTAACAAGTGTAGGTTTATTTTAGCTACTAGGTATTATAAGGGCTCAATATTAATTAAAGGTTTGACTTCTATGGTTCTAGGGGCATCAAAGTATTAGTGTGCAAGGTAATAAGAAAGTTTTAGGTTTGGCTTAGGAGATGATTCAAGCTAAAGGGTAAATGGCAAAAGGAACACTTTGCTCAAAACTAGGTAGTCCTATAGTTTTTAGTTTTGTCATCTTGACTTAAACTATCCATATCTTGGTCAATTCCAGTTGGAATTATGCATGTGAGTAGGTGTTTTAAAGGTTTATGTGTCTGTTTTCTTTTTATATGGCCTATACTCTATTTTTAAGTGGTTAAGGATTGAGATGGTACAAAATAATTTTAGCACACAAGTCATGAAACTAGATTGCCTATGTTTTATAATTTCTTTCATCCAATAATTGGGGTAGTTTTTTGGCAAGAAAAATTACAAGATAAACTTTGTACACCAGCTTATAACCTAACATGAGTAAACAAGATATTAGTTTTTTCCAAAAGACTATGGAAGTGTTCTATTTACTTGGACTTACCTAGGGATACTTAAATGCCCTATTTTGTAAATAAAATTGAAGTTTTGCACTTAAAATTCACTAAAATGAGATATATTTTCTCTCCAATCAATTGGAACCATAATTTTAGGGTCTTAGGAAACTTTGAAATTTTCTTTCACAAAATTTAGAGGACATATGAGAAAATGGTAGCTAAAACAAAATTGGTTTACATGAAAAATGATGAGTCGGTAGAATAGGGGTATCATCTTTTTTAAGTTAGTTAAAGGCCTTCTTAGTTATATTTTTGGGTGAAAATTTATGGAGATAAACTATGATATGTTAGAAAATTTTGACCAATGGAGTCTTGTCATTTTGACTTCTATGGTGGTTACAATAATTTTTGAGATTTTGGTTGATAGGGTTCAACATCACTATTAACTCCCATATTATACTACCACATGATTGCCTTTAATCTCTCTTTGCTACCAATTAAGGTCGACTCTTCCATTTTATAGGGGCATATTAGTCACTTGAAATCTCTTTCTTATACAAGTTAAGGTTTAAGTTATGCTTTATATACTAATCATTCTGAGAGCTTGTCGATTTGTAATTTAATATAACTAATAGCAATATAAGCATATAATGATGTCTTTAGTTCATTTAGGGCCAATTTCTCATTATAATCCTATTATCCTTTCATTAAATTATGTAATTTATGAATTAATATCAAATTTAAACAAGCTTCGCTAGGGTGCTACACTTAGGTTTAACATACACTAAATTTTACAAATCTAATGTGACAAATTCATACAATTTGTATCATAACTTTACATGGTTATAACGTAGGCATATAAGATTTAAAATCATGTCCTAAACCTCATTTCTCCTTATTCATTATTAGTATATATACAAAATAATGGCAATTATAAAGCTGGTAAGTTTCCATTAGTTAAGGTTTTCAACATTTCAAAGGTCTAAAATTGCATAAATCAAAATGCAATATGGTTTAGGTGCTAGAAATGATTATTATCTAAAAAATTATCAATATGTAAGTGTTAAGTTCTCTAATTTGGTTTTGATGTTAACAAAAGAGGAATAATGTGTAACGTATGTTTGAGTTGTCAGAAGTTATTTCAGAAGATAGTAAGTGAATTTTTCTAAATTGGACAAAGAGACAGAAGCTTGTTCAGAACCTTCAATGGTGTTATACAGACTGTTTTTGTTCTGTCAGAAGGTATTTCAGAAGTTGTGTAATGTATCCGTAGTTCTCATGTTAACCTATTAGAAGCTCTTTCAGAACCTTTGTAAAAGAGGGATGGTAGATAGATTTTGTTCAGAAGCTTTTTCAGAACCTTTACAACAGGAGGATAGTTGACAAGTTTTATTCAGAAACTCTTTCAGAACCTTCCATGCCTGTCACGAATTTTTGCATCGATGGTTTTTAATAAATTTCAAGGCCTAGCTCCACGTGTCAAGTATATTTAGGTAATATACTTGATGTGTTTTACTAAAGTTGGATTTTATATCATGGGATTTTTAATTTACATAAAGTTTTTACAAGATTTTATTCAAAGATTTTATTTTATTCATGATAAAGTGAGATCGTATAAGATTTATAGGTTTTATCAAGATTTAAATCTAGATATTTGTGCTATATTTTAGGAGATCCAGCAGTTACAAAGATAATGATATATTTGAATTAGAAATATGGTTGTTACATGAAGATATGGTTCCACAACATATGGGATATCAAGATAAGGTTCCATAATGTGAGTGATATTTTCAACAAACTTGATCAAAAGAATATCTCCAAAGAAGATCTCGGTCAAACTAACTTATCCAAGCTTATCCTCATCAAAATATCACGAGAATGCAGATTTTTCTCCAACAAGTTCAACTTATTTTTGAAATACAAAATTTCAAAAATAAATCCAAGCTTATCACGTGGAACTCCATGAACGTTACAAGATATTCTCCAGCAAAGCAATTGTTATGTCTTCTACATAAAAAGGGATGTTCAGCTGAAGAAAATAGATAACATTTTCTTTAGAATCAAGCACACGAAAAGTTCAAAGCTCATATATCTTCAGGCACAAAAATATTCTTACAATTGTGATCCGATTTGTAGAGGAAATTTGATATTCCTCATTGTTATTGTGATTCCTTTCTTGTATGAGGAATTGAGAGTTGTTTCATCACTGTAGTTTGAGTGATTAGCTTAGTGAAGTAGCTAAAGAGACTCAGCAGTGAGACTTCGCCTTGAAGAGGCTTATTTTGTATACTCTCAATTTTATTGATATAGTGAAACACAACCGGTAAAGATAACCGGGATCCCAGCGTAGAGCTGGAAGAAAGGATTGACGCTCGAGGCGGAACCTCTATAAATCTCTGATCATTTTATTCTTCTCTACTCATTTTATTTATTGCACATTATTATTTTTCATTTTTGTTGCTCACGTCATTTCGTTAGACAAGAGACTTTGGATAATTTGCAAAAATTGAAATTTTAAGTAATTAATCAATTCACCCCCTCTTGATTAATCTAATTGGGACCAACAGTAAGTGTCCTAAAGTCTTATTAGAAGCATGAATGGTAGGGAAAGGAATGGGCAACCACAAAAAGCTTATGGAGTTTAGGAATCGAACAAGTTTTCTAACATCTACTAAGTATATGATGAATAAGAAGCTAGATAATCACACATGCACTAAGATTTTCTTATAGATCCAGTAGGAAATATATTCGCATGTGGGTTTAGAGTGAACTTTCCTCTTTTGAAGAAGGATTTTTTTCGAAAAATAAGTGGATCTACAAGTTGCAAATTTCAAAAGAAACTATTGACAAACCTAAATAGAAGATCTAGTAATGTGGAAGTGTTGATTGGAAGTTTTAAACTTAAATTGAGATATTTAAAATGCTAAAATCCACTTTTTTCTCCTCATTGGTGGCATGAAAAGGAAGAAAAGGCCAAGAGTTTGATTTTCTTTAGGGTCTTTAACTGAAAGTGATGGAAAAATAAGATAATGGAAGGGATTAGGGAAGGGGTTATGCTGGATTCACGAAGGAGAGAAAGAGAGGGTTTTGATTTTTTTTTTTTTTGTGATCTTTTATGGGAAATAAAAATGAAAGGTTAGATTTTTAGTGATTGATGTTAGAGAGAGCTTGAGCATAAAGTTAGATAAAGGTGCATGGGGAAGAGGATAAAACCCATGAATGAAATCTTAGTGGCTCCAAGTTTACTTAATGCAATGTTTATGACATTGTTTATAGAATTTTATTGATTATTTGAAGTTGTTTCTTTAAATGATTGTTTATCTATTAATGTGTATAGATTTTTTTTACTCAAAGATTACTAAAAACTTAAGAGGAACATTGGATAGAAATGCATGGATCACTATCATGTCCCAACCTGGGGCCTAGAAGTTCTTACTAAAAGCTACCATGGCATGTGTGCACCCGTTATATGATAACCATCTTACGAGTCAGAGATCGTAAGACTCTAAATAGTTAATTACATTTATGACTAATCATATTACATATAATTATATAATAAAATATAACTATAGATTCCATGTCCTACGGTCAACTTAGATCGCAGAAAGTCGGTATCCCTTACCAACTAGTAAAATGAAATAAAACCTTAGGTTTTACAAATTCAAACCTTACATCAGGGCCCTAAAATAACATTTTATCTAGAAAGCCTATCAATCAATTTCTTACTTTATCATTTTGGGCTTCTAAAAAAAAAAAAAAAACTCTCGATACTTCACATCTTATCCCATCCTAAGCTTTTATGATATTTACTTGCAAAGTAACCTGCAGAGGGGTGAGCACTCTACGACTCAGTGAATGGGAGTGCAATACTCTCAATGCTACACACGTACAGGCAATTTCAAATCAAGTTATCAATCATATGCTATGCATGAACAACTATATGAATGCAACATCTTACGTAGTCTTTCGGTAACCGACGTGAAGTCTAGGGTTTACGCCCCCCTTAAGCTTAGGTTGGGGATTCCGAAGCCACTATCAGTATCAGGTCTCATTACTCGGTTTAATTATCTTATCTCTTTGATATTTATAATATCTTTACTTTAATATATGATGTTCAAGTGTCTATGCATTGAGCGCTCTCGTGACCATGCATAGAGCAACACCCTCGAGGAACATATTGGACTCGGAACCGCAAGACGCTGACAATCCCTTAGTTCACACATGGTAGTTCAATAATACCATGATTACTTCTGGAAGCCCTGTAGCAATGATGGCCTTCAAACTTTATGCAATGTCTCGTGAAATGCATGTCCCGTTTAAATTAAGTTCCATCCTTTAATTACTCAATTTAGGGCTATTAATCAGTATACAACAACAAGCCAATCCACATAAGAGAAAATAAAACAATCTATTGAAAATTCAAGATACCATTCCACAAACAAGCATCAACCATCAATTCAAATTTCGCAATCAAACCAATTACGTTTCCCATCCTTAAACCTTTTCCCATTTGCTTATACACTCATCTCATATACGAATCCAACACTCATATCTTCATATATTCCAACACATACTCCTTTCCATCAACACATACACTCATCAACACACATATGTCAACACCTATATATACATGTACTTACTCATACACACATCCACACCTTCAATATACAAATGCACATACTCCCCACGTATACATATACATATATATATACATATACATATACATATATATTCATATGGCAATAAATTCAATACAAAACACATAAATCAAAATAAATGTACAATACAATACGTTATAGAGTCCTACTTACAAACAAAATAGCTGCATCTCATATTCACATTTATTACAACAAGAAGAAATTAAGCATTTCTCATCGCGATTTAAGCAAGAGATAACACATATATAACATACCAAGATCAAACGTAATATATCAAAATCAATTACAACATTGTAGCATGTCATGGAGTTTCCCACTCACTTGTTTATGGTCATCTTAGTCCTAACTATTGTTGAGTGGTTCCAACATGTAATCCTTTTATCTAATGATAAGATAAAATGAAATAGGGTAAATGTCTAGAATCTAAGCCGAACCTTAATTTAGTTAAAGATATTAAGTAAGGTTCGTTTATATTTTACTTATACCTAATTTAGTATTTTAGTTTAATTTCTTCATTTTGCATTAGTATTTCATAATCTTATAATTACATATCCTTTCTACATACACTCATACACACAATCATTTCATTGACGGTACACATACATTTCCAAGACTTCCTTTTATAACTCAATCACTTGGTCGAGCTACTTGAGTCGCCGTTTCTATATCGATAACATTCCTTCTTTTCCATTTAATCTTACATACATACACACTTGCTTCCTTCATAAAATTCCCTTTTCCTCCTCAGCTTCATTGTTCCATTCCTTCTTCTCTCTTTTCCCTTATTATTCTCCTTTTTGGAACTTCTAAATTCGCCTCTCCTTTACATGAAGCAACTTTGAATCTTTCGTTTATTAATTTGTCTCTAATATCTTCCAACGAACTACTTGTAGGACAGACCATAGGGTTAGCAATTGCTAAAGGTTTTGTATCACCTTCCTTCTTCTCTCCTTTGTTGACATCTCCACCAACAGGGCTTCTCATCCTCTCTACTGGTCTCCATCCCCACTCACACTTCCATCACTACACACACACCAACCATCCTTTACACACACACATGCCCTCTATTGTAATAACATCATACACACATGTACACATAAGTTTCACCTACACATACACAAGATCAATACCCTCTTAACTTCATCTTTTGGCTCTTCTTTTGTTTTTCTCACCCTTTTTTGTCTTCAATTCTCGCTTTCTCCATCTTTCAACTTTTTTTCTCCCTTTCTCCTTATTCTCTTCTTCCTCTTGGCTCCCCTATCCGTAACTTTCCCCCTTGCTTCCTCGCTAGACTCCCTTCACCCCTCGGACTTCTCCACTTTCTCATTTCTTTTCACTCTTCTCTAGCCCACATTTATGTATGTATATATTTCAAATCTTTCCTTCTAATTCTCCAGGTTTTTTTTCTTCCTAGACATCTTCTATCTTCCATTTCTTTTTCTTCATTTCCCAATCCTTTTTTCCCCAATTCTTTTCCCTCTTCTACTTCGTATCTCCTACACACCAAACACCACATACACACCATACACACACACTCCACACGCACACCACACACACACCTACACATACACACACAATCATACCACGCACACCATCACACACACACACACAAGCTCCTCAATACCTACACACACAATCACACACATACAACATATACTCACGCACACACATTTACACACATACACAACACACACTATGCGCCATATACATCTACACCCACATGCACACAACACACACACCTTCCACGCACACATATACACACCACATACACCTCATGTACACAAATACACACCATACACACTTCAACACCTCCATACCACACACTAGTACACCCATACACAATTTCACACATTGGATCACCTCCCCATCCTTACACGCACTATAAGATTTCCACTGCTAAGCTTCATTTTCTTCGATTTTACTTAAAGGAATTTTTTTGGTATATTTTCAAACAATTTTTCCTCACCTAAAACACAATTAAAAATACACTATTATATACTATTCGAATTCAGGATACTCATATTATAGTATTTCTAACTAATACGACAAATTTCTAGGCTAAATACTAAATTTTTTACATATTTGACATTAGTACCTACACTAAAAAAAAAATAAATTCCATTTCACATAAAATTAGTCTTGTTGAGTTGTACTTACCTCAAGGAACACGTTGGCGGACACGAATCGTAAATTGGAGGTCGTATGTGGAAGTTATGAATTTTTTTCTTCAAATTTCCTTTCTCTCTTCTCTTCGCTTCCTCTCACATTTTCTCTCCTCTCCCTTGCTCTCTCTCGCAATTTCCATAGGCTTTTAGGAGCTTCTCCTCCTTTTATAGCATTTTGCCTTTTTTTTTTTTTGAATCGACCTACCACCCCTCCCCATCTATTCAATATATATATATGTATATATTATATTTATATTATAATTATTTATATTTTAGGGTTTTATTCAATTCCAAGTGCGTACAATGATATTTATAAATTTTGTAACTCTAGTATTTTATTACGAAACTTTATGCCTAAGTTAATTTGATTATTCTGAACATAAATATTTACTTGAAATTTTCATTTGAAATTCTTAAATCTATAATTTCAATTAATTTCATTATTTAGCCCAATATTGTTCGTGATTTATGTTTCAAGGAATTTATTCTTTTAATTTAAATTGTATGAACTAAAATTAAGGCTTACAATTTTTATTTATTTATTTTTTTGTACACCTATATGTAGGTATTTTTTATCTTACTTCATTCCCTAAATTTATTTAGTAATATGTTTCATATAATTTGTAATTCTAAGCTTGTTATCCCTTTCCTCACATACGATTATTCTCTCCAATTATTTTCTATGTCTAATTCTCATTATTTGTTATATTTATCAAATGGATTTCACCTTTTTCTCATTTTTCTATTTTAAAGCTTATTATTATTTGTCATAAATTTTTTGTTATATGTAAATTATTAAAATAGCATTAATGTATCACGGTGTTTAAAATTTTTCATCATAAATCTCTCAAAAATTTTAATATTACAAAATTGTCATTCTTGTTACCCCGACTAGAAGTATTTATTATTCTGCTTATTTTCTTTAATTTTTATATAGTTTTCCAAAATTTTCGGGGCATTACAATCACAATATTAATTCCATGCATAAATTGGGAATTGGTTTTGAGTCAACTTGACAAAATTCTTAACCATTAGTCCTATTGATAGGAAATTGATCTAATTAGAAATAGATAAACAAGATTGGGGTTGCTATAGATGGTGTGATACTTAAAAATGTGAGGGAAATTACTCATTTTCTTAAAAGTCAATTGCCTTGTTAATCCTTTGTATGTGTTTCTCATTAATAGATAGGCAGGTATGTGATATGCTTAATTGACAAAAGCATATACACACAACAAATGAATCAATTCCGATCAACACCAACTTTACAAGTGGCGTGGAACCCTAAATCACTTATGAATCCAATTTGTAAATCAAATAACCTTAATACCGAATGATGATGTGCTCAATAGGATCAAACACATAACACAAGAACAAATGGAATAAACCAATCACCAAGACTACTAAAATGGCATGAATCCCTTAAGTAGAAGGTTTCCACGCAAATGACAAATTCACTAGCAATTGAATAATCACAATTAACAATACAATTTAGGATCTAATTCCACTAAATTGCATGCAATCCAATGATAGAAATGACCCTAAAATGACGTGATAACAAGAACCAATAAGAACAACACAAATCATAACTAAATATGACACACTTGCATGAATTGGAATCAACTTAGGGATTTGATATTACTCACAAATCCTTAAGTTGCCACTCGCCACAATCCTTGAAGAATTGATAAGAGTCTTATGAAATTTAGAGTATAAGCCCTAATTCTCACGTAAAGAGGCAGCAAATTTTTTATTTCTCAACTATTTTCCACAAACCCTACTTTAGCAAGTATTTATACTTGCTCCACTTAGGGTTAAAATGACAAAACAGTTACGTCTATGCTACTAGTGTAATTGGTCTTAAATCCAACAAATACAACCAAATAAAATGTCCCAAAATGATTACAAAGTAACTGGTTCAAAGATAAAAATAATAAGTACAAAAATAGTCTTCAACGAGCTAGTTCTTCAATTGAATTCGTTGGTCTAGCTTATCTTCAGTTTAGGTCGATTCATGAATAACCCACAAGCTGAGTCTTAGTGAGTTTGTCCATCCCCTATAAAACCCGACAAGTAGGCCTACTAGAATACACAATACATAAGTAATAGAAAAGAGGTTAGTATACAAATAATTCCGGGGTCGGTTTGTTCAAAGAGGACCCTTATTGCTAAGATTTGAAATCCTTTGGCTCTTGCCCTAATGATAGGTCTTGTAGGATTTTTATTTCTATCAGCATGCCCCTATATTATATAGTTTCGAGTATCAGTTTATGAATCTTTTATCTATACATACATACATACATATATATATATTCTTTCTTACTTATAGATATTATTTTATCATAGGAATCATTCATGTTTTAAATATCAAGATTTAAGTAAACGTGTAATAGTTGAGCATTTATCAATATCTCATGTACAGATATAAGTATTATCACTACCTATTAGTAAAATAGAATTAGTTCTATTAATTTGCTAGATTTATTTGTTCATGAAAATTTGCATTGCTTCTTTATTTGAATGTTTTAGGGTGTTTTATTAAGATTTATGGTTTATCTCCCCTATAGTCGGTTCCCATAGTTTACGAATGCTAAGGATTGACATATAAACTAATTAACATTCCCAAGCTTCTATACCACATAAAATAAGCTCATGGGAGTTGCACTTCCATTCTTGGTCTTCAAGCTTCCTTCTTATTCTTCAATTGGATTTATCATCTCCTTTATTAATGTCTTTACACTTTAACTTCAAATTTTAGATTCAATCATACAAGCATTATTGATTTAAGCCTATATTCTTCTTCTTCCTATTTGGTTAAAACTTAGACTAGTTACCCTCTAATAGCATAGATATTGGTATTCCTCTTTAAGTAAACATGTCTAAATTATAGAGGCTCACATTATCACAAGAAAATTAACAAATAATGTAAAAAATTTATAAAATTACCCAAGTTCATAGAAAAATCTAAATATCGATTTAGAAGAATTTTGCAATTTTAGCATTTAACCTATGTTTTTAGAAATTATATTCTAGTTTTAAACACCCACTTTTTACAAGAAGAAAGAAAATAATAAATAAAATGATCATCAAAATTTCCAATGAAAAATTCATAATTCATAGAAAAACCAAAATATGAAATATGGAGATTTTGGTGATTTTAGGAATTTAGCTAATATTTTTCAAAATTATATTTCCACCCCAAACACTTAAAAATTACAAAAATCTCCAAAAAAACTTAAAAGTTTCAGGATAAAAATAATAAAAATTATCATAAGACACAAAAATCACATTTCAATGGGTTGCATGTAAAAGTTATACTAATTATGCACGCATGCAAAAAAAAAAAATTCATATTTTCGTGGTACTATTAATTAGCAAAGTTTTAAAAATTATATTTTCAAAAATTGACTTTATAGACATGAATTTAGATTTTTAAATGAGTTATATAAAACAAGATTTGATTGATTAATTATGGAGAACTTCTACTACCATTTCAATGGGTAAGATTGAGGATTTTTGTAATTTTGTAAATTTACTGGCCATAAAATAATTGATTAATATGAAACTAATTTGAAATTACTCTTAATTGTGAATTTTGGTGACCTTTGATGCTTTATTTGTTTTTATTCTAATTTTGGTTTTAGAAAAGGGTAAAGGAGGGTAGAGAGTTGATTGAAGCTCCTGCTATCATGTAAGAAGAGTGGAGTTAAGAGAGTGATTTAAATTTTAGTGGATTGATATTTGAAGTTATAGTTGAAAAAATGAATTAATCCTTCGCTAAGGGTATATAAATATATCATTTAACTTGTTAGTCAAGTAATGATAACTTTAATGATAATAATGATAGGCTAATTTTTAGAAGTATTACTATTCTTAGGGTTTCATGAGTGTAATTTACCTTATATTGTCAATTCTTAGGGTTTTCTTATTAATTTCAAATATATTTTATATTTTATTATTAATTGGATATCATTTTAGAGATTTTGAAATAATTAGGGTTTAATCTCATAAACTTATATTTATAAATAGTAGCCTATACAAAGTGACTTGTTTTCACAATTGATTTTTAAGGAGATGTTTGATTAACTTTTGATGTCTTCTTGTTAATTTTGGTCCTAATTGGTCAAAATTTTTGTTAACCCTAAATTTTGGATTAAATGTTTCAAATGGAAAAGTTTAGGGTTTATGAAAGGTATAGTAACCCCCAAAAACATAGTTAAAGAATCTAGAGTTATGTGTGGAGAATTTTCTAAGTTTACAAAGGTATAATAACATCCCAAAATGTGGTTAAAGAATCTAAATCACCATTAGAAAGCTCCACAAATAGTGATAATTTGATGGTTGGTGATATAAGTATATATTTTCAAAAGTTTTGTCTATAAGGTTGCATTATGGTGGTTTAAGGAACCATATTCACCTAATAAAATAGTACAGGTTTTTTAATTGTAATCTGTCCAATATATTTTATCATAGCAAAAGCAAAAATGTATTAGAATAAAAATCAAAATTTATATATCAAGAGAAGAAAATGGGATAAAACTCAAATTGAAAATGGGAAACATCAACTAATATTGCCCAAAGGGTGGGGTGGAAATATATTGGTTGTTGTATCATAAACCATACTCAATTCTTTCCATTTTTCGACCATATATACCATGAACAATAATGATAATTTATGTCATTCTTTATTTGCTCATGTGAATCTTTGTCGCTTAGGTTTATCATTGTTGTTAAATGAACTTATAATGGTACACAGTTAGGGGCACCCATTTATTTCCCAGGCTAGTTCACAAATGCTTTTGGGCCATTGATTAGTTCATTAACTAAATTATATTAACTAATAAACAGGAAAACGTCTAAATCATAAGGAGGATTCGAGTCAGAATAATGTAAAACATAGGTGTCACAGAAATTTATATAGTATATATAATATAATAATTACGCCGGCCAAAATAATTTGATTATTGAAAACGACACACAAGTCAATCTTGGATAGCTGCCTCCCATTACTGCATTTATCACCTCCTGTAAATACGACATCGTTTCTTGTTTCTACGACGTCGTACAACGCTTTGCTTATCTTCTCGGTCGTCACTTTTTAGTTTTTAGTCTTCCCTTTTGTCATCTGCCCATTGTCCTTCAGTTATTCACAAGACAAATCAGTAAAGTTCTTCTCCCAGACCACAACCAAACCCTTCCTCTCTCTTCGTTGACCTGTAAATCTTCCATTAATTCTTCTCTAACCCTATTTTCAACTTCCAGATCTGTTCATTTAAACTCCAAATCTCACATGTCCAAGGTAAGATCCCGTCCTTACTGATATTTATCACTCAAAATCGTGCTTTTTCACTTGAAAATCACTACTTAAGTTTACTTTCCGTTAGTTTTTCATTTCCTTTTCCGGGTATACTTCAGATCTGTGTATTAACCTCCGATACGGTGTCGTTTTTCTGGGATTTCGTTCAGGTTTAATACTTCTGATGCTTTAGTTCTAGATCTGGGTTGGGAACTACTATTTGTAGGACTGCGTTGTTTAGTTAAGGTCTGTCAAAATGCCGAGTTCGCTCAAGGACGACTCCATTCAGATTCGTGAGGTGTGGAATGACAATTTGGAAGAGGAGTTCATGCTGATTCGTGAAATTGTTGATGATTACAACTTTATTGCTATGGATACTGAGTTTCCAGGTGTCGTATCACGGCCAATCGGGAATTTTAAGAATATAAATGATTATAACTACCAAACTTTGAAGGACAATGTTAACATGTTGAAATTGATCCAGTTAGGGTTGACGTTTTCGGATTCGGAAGGGAATTTGCCCACCTGTGGTACTGATAAGTATTGCATATGGCAGTTCAATTTTCGTGAGTTTAATGTGAGTGAGGATATCTATGCAAGTGACTCAATCGAGTTGTTGCGCCAGTGTGGGATCGATTTCAAGAAGAACAATGAGAAGGGGATTGATGTGAATCGGTTTGGCGAGCTTTTGATGTCATCCGGGATTGTTTTGAATGATTCTGTGCAGTGGGTGACATTTCATAGTGGATATGACTTTGGGTATTTGCTTAAGTTATTGACTTGCAAGACACTGCCTGAAACTCAAGTGGGGTTCTTTGATTTGATCAATATGTATTTTCCAATGGTGTATGATATCAAGTACCTGATGAAGTTCTGCAATAGCCTTCATGGTGGATTAAACAAGCTTGCTGAATTGTTGGAAGTTGAAAGGGTTGGGGTTTGCCATCAAGCTGGTTCGGATAGTTTGCTCACTTCTTGTACGTTTAGGAAGTTGAGAGACACATTCTTCAATGGTTCCATGGAGAAATACGCTGGTGTCTTGTATGGTCTTGGTGTTGAAAATGGTCAAGGTACTAACTAAACAAAGAATGTTGGATCTAGTGTATGTTTGTAGACTACTTCAGTGTGGGAGTTGAAGATCTCTCTGTAAAATTTGGCTAATGATTATTATGTTAGTATAACCTTTCTTCTTTGTATGCTTCTTAGGCTGTAACAAGAAAGAGCCTCAAGTTCTTTTAGCTTGAGATCAATGTAAATCGTTGCAACTAGTGGTTTTTAATAAAATCGTTAATCATTGCTTACTTCGATAAGGGTCTTTATATTGCATACAATAACTGATGTTTGTAGGTTGCCCCTTAATCAAATGCAGATCAAGATAATTTCTAGATGGATGTAGAATTCAAATTCAAATTTGCAGCTTCACCTGCTTCATGTTAAAAAAACTTGTTATGTGAACATACCTGTCTAATTCCCTCTTTAAAAACCCTCTCTTCCTACACGTCATTTTACAATCGCTTATGTTATGTCCCTACGGGTACCTTGAACATAATTGTTTATTGTATATTATACGGAAACTTGTGAAGAATAATCCTCTTGTTATTAAGGGATTTATTATATGGTATATGAGTTATATTCATATTTAGTTCGAGTAGGATCCACAAAGGACCTATAATTACCAAGCAATAAAGGAGCAATAAAATTACAATAATTTTAGTTCACATAACATACTAAAGGACCAAGGTCCCACAAAATACTCAATAGGTAATAACAATTACCAAAGGTTAATAACTATCTATGGCAGTCTATATATCTACTAAAACAAAATACATCATAAACATAATACATTTCAAACATAACATTGAGAGTCTATATAAATACAAAAGTGATCTCTTATGCTCTTAGCTTGACCTTCACAATTCCTTTCGTCTTGGCACTAACCTATGGCATATGATTGTAAGGCTCTAATTGATAGGGTTCCTATAACAAAGACATTCTATGAGGATATAAGTTATAACCAATTTAGTGAAATATTTCCCTTATTGTACTATCAAATAAGTTAATTAAACAAGTATATTAGTGTATAACAAGTATATGAATGCAACAATCTATATGATTAACTGAAAACTATATATAATATGGATTCAATGCTCTCCATTACTAGGGTTAGGAAATAACAAACTACATGTCGACTCAGGTTCCAATTACCTTAAGATAGCAACAATGAATCCTTAGACTTGATCTCAATTAAAGGATGACATTTTTCTATACTAAATAGTTTCCAAAGGTTAAGGTAAGGTTATGTATAGAGATACGCTTCCACACGGCCTCTCTATACTACCACATGACATCAATAGCCTTCTCTATAAATTTTTTTAATTAAGGTCAAATTTAATTAAGTTTGGTTATTTATTGACTGTCCATTTATTTATAGATATTTGAAATTCTATAGTTTTAATGCACAAGTACATCAATCATGTGTTTATCATATGTTAGAGTAACTTGTCACTAAAGTCACATCGAATCATTCATAAGCAACTCCCATAATCCCCATGCGATTAATTTCAATCATATAATTATGTGCAATACACTATAAACACAATTAAATACAATAATAACAAGAATACTTACTTGGCCATCAGCTACTAGTCATAATAGTTAGGTGTGTAAGGGTTAGAAATGTTGTTGTACATTCAAGGTTTTTGACCCATTGGTGTCATGTTGGAGTTGTTCCTTTTGGTTTTGCATATTTTCACTTAAAAGCCTTATTATTTACATTTAGCTATAAAGTTTTGTTCCCAATCCCTCATTTTGACATTTTATTACAATTGTAAATCTAGAAAATCTAGAAATCCCTCTAATCTTACACTTTTAGGCATCAATTCATACATTGTAGGGGTAAATTCTTACACTTCTCATTCTATTCCATTCTTAGGCTTTCTAAATCGATTTCTGATGCCATTTTGAGTTGTGATTTACTTCATCTATCCAAATTGAAAGCTTAATCATGCCTTGAGTATCTTGGCTAGCTAAGATATTTTAATTGTTCTTGTGCTATTTTTAGCTTAATCATTGTTAATTGCTTCTAACTTCTTCTTAGTGCTAATTAAGGTCTTGTGATGTTAAAGCAAACTAAGGTGTAGCACTCCCTAGTGCTTTAACTTTTCGGCCAGCTTAATCTCATCATCATAAGTCACATTTTCTTCTACAATTTCCACATTTCTATCTAGAGAATGTTGTCTTATGCATCAAAACAAAAGTTAGCTCTTACTAAACATAAGTTTACAATCTTTTCTTACATTTAATCATCTAAACAAAGTTATTACAAGGATTATTTGCTATAAAAGTTAACTTTAAACTAAAACCCACTCCTATAAAGAAGGGAATACTAATCATCTGAACAAAGTTATTACAAGGACTATTTGCTATAAAAGTTAACTTTAAACTAAAACCCACTCCTATAAAGAAGGGAAATACAAATACATCTAGAAAATGAAATAACAATAACCTTACTCTTGAATGGGGCTTCTAAATTTTTTTTCCTTGCTAGATGTGCTTCAATCCTAGGCTCCCAATCTTTGCTTCAAACTTCATAGTTCCCAATTCCCCATTAACACTTCTATCTTGGTTTGGAAAAGTAAAATATAAGGTTGAAGAGTAGTAATATGTAGAGGGTGGTGTGGGGTACAATGGTGTTTGTGTGTTGGAAAGTTGTGGTGATGTGTGGTGGTGGTAGTGGTGTTGGCATGAGACTTGAAGGTGGAGTGGTGTGCGTTTAAGTTGAGAAGAAGAAAAGAAATAAGAATGTGGGAGAGGGATAAGTGACTGATGTGGGGAGAGAGAGTGAGGGTGTGATGTGCCTAAAAAGGAGTTTAAGCACATGTAAATGAACCAATTAACAATCCCTAGAGGACAAGAACAAATCGGTACAAATTGGAGCAAAATGTTGCGTGACCCTAATTGTGTAAGATGAATTGAATGCTAAACTTCAAGGAAATGAATATCACAATGATGTAATCCTCAATGGAGATCACTAAATATACTTGAAGTCCAAGTGAATAATACAAAAGATCAATAAGAACAATGATTGTGATATACTTTCCACACAACTTGATTTCACGGTTCAAGAGTGGCTAAATGAAAGATTAGAAATCAAGGATAAAAATCACTCAATTAAGTACTAATAATTCGATTACAATTGCAATCAAATCTGACCAAGAAGACATCCAATTCAACCTTAGATATGACTCACTAGTGATAAAAAGGAAACACAACAAAAAGTAATTGATATAACTCACAATTTCTTCTTATTGCACTCGCTACAATTTCAATTCTTGGGATTGAAATTGATAAGGGGAATTAAACTAAGGAAGAACCCTAATTCTTTCATGTAAAATGATGAGTGTATTTTGAAACCCCCCCCCCCTCCCAAAACCTTACTTAAGCAAGTATTTATACTTGCTCCCTTTAGGGTTAAAAAGTTCACAAAATTATAACTATACCACTTTTAGAGTGCCCGACCCGAAAAACTATTACAAACCAATGAAAATGTCCCAAAAGTAATTAAAACATAAATAGATCAAGTAAATAACAAATGTATGTAAAAATTAGTCTTCAAGATGCTAGTCTTTAAAGTACTTTCAAAATGAGTCCCAATGAGGATCCTGACTCACTCAAAAGTTGTAGGTGATTTGACACCTTGTAGGACTGACAAATGAACCTGTTGGAATGCATAACAAGTATATGATAAGAATGAAGAAATTAAGTTAGTTTCCTCAAGATTAGGTTTCTCAAAACCATGTTATGTAGGCCCTTAGCTTGGGCCTTAGTGATAGGTCCTGTGGCAATCTGATTCCTATTAGGGTGTGTATGTTTTAACTTTTTTTTTTTTTTTTTTATCCTAACATTACTTAAGCTAACCTTAATGTATCGAGGACAAGAGAAGTTATTAGACAATGTCTTAATCTTTTAGTTAACAATAGGATTTGGATAAACTCTTCTTATCATATTTGGTAACCCTATTCCCTAACCTGACAATACCCTATCCTGGATGTTAGCCTAGACACTTTAATCTCTCTTAAATTAAGGAAGACCTTTGGATTTAGTTAGATAAATCACCTCACTTTCTTCCTTTCCCCATAGCTAATGCATCTTATCCCCATGTAATCCTATTTTTCAATTTTTTTTTTTTGTCCTCTTGTTAATCATGTTGGTTTCTAATGTTTAGTTAAAGTAATGTAAGGTAGTTTGGTTAATTTAGTTAGCTTGCAACCAAGTTAGAAATGTTCCTATTTAGTGGTCTTGTCACACCATTTAGGGTTGTCCTACAGTAGAAGTTATTGATTAATTTATATTGATTTGTATTGCTTAATTGTTAGATGTTGTTAATTGCAATTGGTTATCAATTAGGTACCCTTACTAGTAAATCTTGATCATAGAATTTCGGTCCAATCTAGTGTTTAATTTAGGGCTTTTAAGCGAGTTACTTTGTTTGGGGTCGTCATTGTGTGTTAAAGCATGTTAATTGAATTAGGGTTTCAATGGGTCATTTTAAGGTTTAGGGCTAGTGTAGTTATCCATTTAAGATTTAAGCTTAATTAGGGTTAGGGTGGTTATCCATTTAGGGTTTAAGCTTAATTAAGGTTTTGACTCTTGGTTTTTGAGGTCTCATTTCGAATGTTGAGTTGAACTATAGAAACCTCTAAGACTAGGGTTAGGTTTCCTATTAACTCCTTGAATTATTTCTAGGTGATTTGTGTCCTAACTTAGAAATTTCTCAAGCTTTACAACTTAAACTCTTGAAAGCTAAACCTTAGATCATTACTTTAAGGAGAGCTATATTTCTATTAGTTGGTCCTCTCCTCTTTCTTATCTTTCCCTTTTGCCCCCTCCTAATCCTCCCTTACACCTCTAGATCCATGCATGTTTAAACCGCTGGTCTAGTGGCAAGTTGACGTAAATTTAGAACAAGGATGTTGTTGAGCTAGAGAAGTATGGTGTACTTGTACTATTTAGGTCATGATAGCTTCTTCTATTGGTAATTGGTGACAAAGATTCATGTAGTACATATGGTAAGTTAGAGATGTGCAGTATGTTTAAGTAGGACATGCTATGTGAACTTAGCACCTCATTGCTTTGTCCTGGAGTAAGCTGTTAGCTTTGAGCACATCCTACATTTCTTAAATTGAGAAAATGTTGCCTACCCATTAGTTCTTACTGTCTATCAATAATTACATCCTTCCAAAAAGAACAAGCTATTATATCAACTCTAGGTACCTTATTAAGGTGATGTAGTTAGAGAAATAAAGTTGATTGAATTGTTGTAATAGATAGCACAATATTAGAAAGAAAGACATACCTGCAATGATAATGTGAGATTCATGACTATATGTAAGATTGGAGGTTGAATGCATATATAGCTTTGGAAACCTTGCTCATAAGGTCCCAAGGACTAATCGCTCATCCCTATATGTGCAACAACAAAGAACATACCTTTTGAAACTAGTGGAAAACCTACAATGTTGGAGGTCCATGAGCATATTTTTGCAATGAATCGAAGCAAACTGAACCATGAACTAATCAAATTGAACCAAATTGGAAAATGTGGTTATTTTATATTATGATTTGGGATAGGTATAAAACGGTTGGCAACTTGGTTCAAGGGCTTGATTCGGATTAAACCATTAAATTCAAATCAAAATAACTTCTGTTAGTGATAGTCACTTATTTTGGTTTTAAAATGAGCATCATGCTTCCATTGTCCCCATGCTCTTTCTGAAGCCATGGTTTAAAAACTATTATTATGAAAAATATGTCTACCCACTTTTTGAAGCTACATTTTAGAGGCTGTTGTAAACACCCTATTTTTGCCCCTTAATCACAGATAATGTTTCATTTGTCAATTTTTTTTTCATTTTTTCAATTTTCCTTCTATTTTGCAAAAATAAAGGAAAAATAATGAAAAAATAAAACAAATAGTAACAATACACTAATTTTGGAAAATGATGGTAGAAACAATAATAAAAGAGGTTAAATAATTTTTATAAATTTTTAGAATTTCAAAATAATATAAAAATAATAAAAATTGCAATGCATATATACAAATTGAGTTTAATAAAAAAACAAGGAAGTGGGTTAGCCTATCTAGTCCGGTCACTAGCTTTGTGCGTACAGGGACGGGGACAGGTCATAGGTTCGAAATGCAGGGGAGGCACTTTGCGTGTTTTGTTTTTTTTTTTTTTCTTTCTAGAGGATACGTAGTAGCATACGATTAGACAGAGGATCGCATGGGCCGGCGCATGCTCGTCTTCAACCTCCGTCCGATATCGGCGCCAACAATGAGGAGGGGAAATCTGGTCGTTTTGATTCGATTTTTTGCACAAATCTAACAAATCTTTGACTAAGATGAGATAAACATCATCTAATTAGCACGAATCTTAATAAAAATTAAAGATTTACATGAATCAAAGGTAGATCGGAATGGATTAAATCACAAATCTAATCTATGCTTATCGAAGTAAAATTTGAGCTTATTAAGCTTGGTTTTTAGATCCTATAAATAGAGCACGATGAGAGGAAGTAAAGGCACAAATCAGAAGAGAGAAAGAGAGAGAAAACACAAGAGTTTGAAGCCTTCACCAGAGTTCCCCAAATCGCGACTAACGACCGCCCTCCGAACCAACACTTAGAGAGTTTTTGAAGAAAACCACCACTACCTTTAGATTGCCTACCTTCGAAAAGCCCAAAAGTAGCCTTCAATAGCTACAGGAAAGTTGCCGTCAAAGGAGCTCCGACCGCTACAAACTGACTCGATTTGACTCGGTTTGAATCGACCCGACCTATGAATTGCAACCCGTATCTAGGTTAGTCAGATCCTTTTTTATTTATTTATTTATTCATTTACTATTATAAAAATAAAAAATAATGTTTTTTTTAATTATTAGAATTAGGTTTAGAGTTTTCTAAAAAATAAATATATATGTCTATTATAATTAATTGATAATTAATAAAAATTAATAAAAAATAAAAATTTTAAATTAATAAAAAGATAATAAATATTTTTATCACTTAAAAAACTTCTTTTCATAAAAAAAATATATAATTGATTTTTTTAAAATTAAATGTTTTAGTTTTTTTTTTAAATAGTAATAAAACTTAGACTTAGAATTTTTTTGAAAAAAAATTTTAAAATGATAATAAACGTAAACCAAACATGTTTTCATAATTAAAATCAAAACAATCCACTAAAGTTTTTTATAAAAAACGAATTACGGCCTGTTTTATCCTGAATAGCAGGTACGAAGACACCCTTATGGGGCAACTCTAAAAAGAATAAAAAAATATTTTTTAAATCATTATTAGTATAATCCTTATATCATTTTTTTTTCTAATATTTTCTTTTTATGCTAAAAAGAATATCATAACATAATTTAGATTTCAAAAGAATAAGATGGTAACTTAGAATTTTAATAGGATAGCCCTTGAGTCGAGAATCTTTGGTTTTTCTTTCTTCTTCTTTTTCTTTCATAAGAATAAAAAGAGGAGGTTTCATCAACTAATTTTTAGATTAGAATTAATCCGCTCAATTAATTCTAATTGTATAATTTTTTCCCAACTCCAGTTGGGTAGCGACTCCAAAGGAATAAAAACTTCCTAGTTCAAGTTGATGATTTATATTGGATGAGCATATGATCTAATATAAATTAGATTAGGGAGATATTATAAAATTTTTAAATTAGACTCGATAGGATGGCGACTCCACTGGGGACCCACAATAGGCTAGCCACCTAAACCTTCTGATATCATCATTTCTAGATATCTTTAATTAACTCTTATATTGTGAAATATTGTTGATACTAATGTTCATATCTATTCTTGATTCAAGGATTTAGTAAAGTTTGGTTTTTTATCTTTTTATTGCTATTAAGTTTCCATGCATGCAATTGTGTGATTAGATACGGTCAGACCCAGGCCATTTCCCTAAGATGGGGACCAATGTGGAAGTTCCAGGTGAAGTGAAATATTCACCGCTCGGATCGATTAGGCTACCCTACCCAATGTTTCGATATGGCCTGAGATCCATTTCTTTGAAAATGTGGGAGGCCATAGAGCTTAGAAACCTTTAGAACCTACCTCTTTGAATACATGAAATCATGAACCAGTAAGTGATTAATGATGTAATTTCTTTCTTTAGAGTTCAGATGCAATCGCTTGTAAAAGATTTTTTTTTATGTTTTGTAAGATATTTGTTTGTAATTAGAAAATTTTATTTATTGTAATCCTGCTAGATGGCTAGCGCTGTGATTGATCACCTCCTTCGCAAAGAATTCTAGATTTGTAAACTTTTGGATCCTAAACAGGTATTGGACCATGGGTTCACCTTATACAACCCTAAAGAGCAGACCTTTATCCAGAGCAAAATAGGGCCCTTCTCTCACTAATGAAAATGGATGTCAAACTACCTTTAATTCGGGCTATATTACACTTTTGGGAAATTAAGCCAATAACTTTCTTTATTGGGTCACACGAGATCACACCAACCATAAAGGAATATACTTAACTTCTCCAAGCCCTTCCACTTTCCAATGGGGTGTATGTACCAGATTTAAAGGCTAGGCCAACAAGCATCTTCAGCAAACTTCTAGGAATTCATAGTGTAGAGATCAACCGAGCATTAGAAAATAACAATGGGTATTGCCTTCAAATGGGTGAATTAGAAGCTTGGTTTGTGGCTCAATGCAATGATGGAAGCAAGAAAGATGTATGGGAGAATAGATTCAAGGAATCTAATAAGAGGAATAAGAAACTTGAAGCCTAACAAAAGAAAACCCAAGCAAGGGTTAAAACACTAGAAGCTGCCATGGACGCAGAGAAGAAAATGGAACATACAACGTCTACCCAACCAAAGAAGAGGAAGCTTAGAAGTTAGGAAATTAGATCATAGTATTTCTTTCTTATGTTTTCAATAAAGCATTGAACTCCAAAGTTTGCAATATTCAGTATTATTACATCATTAATTAAGTGCTGATTCTTTTACATCCATGTGAGCATCTTGTTTGCATATTTACTAAAAAATAATAAAAATAAAGAAAAGAACAAAGCCAAGAAAATTGAAGAGTTGCTAATAATAAGAGATCCTTTCAAGGTCCTAAAAGTTTCTTTTGAATGGTTAGCTTAACTCAAGGCTCACAGTCACTTACTCTGAACATAAAGCCAAAGACCTCTATAACCTGCTCTCAATTTGAAAGACTCCATTCACTTCAAAAGGTCTCCTCATATGTTGATTTAGCCTCGAAACAAAAACCTTCCAACTCTCCGTAATCCTAAAGGTTACACTTGAACTTTCTCTCCATCAGGAGTTATATTAAATAGACACAAAGACAATTAATTTTGGAGCACATTTTTGAAGTGGCTATGGTTAATTACTAACGAGGGCATAAAGAAGACTATCCTAACTAACTTCCTAAGAGAGCCAAGTTAAGACTAAATCACTTGACAGAGGCACATAACTCCTAAAGACATCATGAGACATGGTGAATATGGGCAAATCTGGTAAAATGGAAGGATATCTCATTTGTTCGAGTGGTTTAGGATGACAAGAGGCAAACTACATCCCAAACACTAACCTTTAAACACTTGAGAGTTAAGTATTATTAATGTGAGGTTTTTGACTCATTCTTTAAAGGAAGTCTATCTTGAATTTGATACGTTAATCAAAATAATGTTAGGCATTCATTTTTGCTATCCTAAATATAATAATCCTTTGCCAACCCCATTTGAGCTTATATGTAAAAAAAAAAGTTTCAAAATTTAACCATGTCAAGAACTACCCTATAATGGGATGATTAAGAAGATAAGGAAATCAATTAAGAAAAAAGGAATTGACTAAATAGTGCTTGCCCTAATTACAACAATTCAAGGGTAATTTTTGCCGTAGTTAATTTATTTCTTTTGATGAAGAGAAGTCTACATTTTGAAAAAAACACACTTGACCCACAAGAGATGATCACTATTGGGCTCAAGAGAAAAGGAAAAAAGATGGAAAAAGAAAATGAAAGAAAAAGAAAGAAAAGAAAAAGAAAAGAAAAGAAATGAAAAAAGCCCAAGAATGTAGTTAAATCTATACATAATAAAAAAGCCAACAATACTTGAAAATACCAAGACTAAATACAAGAACCCAAACATTACAGCTCAAAAACATACCACCCTTCTTTGAAGGCTTCTCTAAATCATTGGAAATAATTTATCTTAAGAAAAAATTGCTAGGGTAAGTGCTATTCTAGTTTTTTTCAAGGTTTCTTGACTTGTAAACCCATGTTGAAATGATGATTCTTTTAAAATAAAACCTTGGCATTGATACTTTTTTGAAACCAAAAGGCTATTGCATTACAAGTTCAAAAATAGCCTAACAGGTTGATCAAAGTTTATTACTTACAAGAAAGACTTTATGTTATTAACCAATCTGTCTTTTCTTTAAGAAAAATTTCTAAAACCCTAATTTCTACCCTTTTATTTTTTAAATTCTAAAAAATCCCTAAATTTTTGGTAAAAAGACCATTTAAAGTATTTCTCAAAAAGATTTTTCTAACCGACAAAAACTTATTATATTATAAAAGAAATAATGAAGACAAAAAAAGAAAGAAAGAAAAAAACAGATTAGTTAGAAGAAAAAGCACTCAAACAAATCAAAGTCTTCAAAACACAATGAAAAATGCATTAGTCTATATAAGCAATCAAAACATATAGACAAACATAAGCAAGCAAAATAATTTATTTTAATATTTTGTATTTTTTTTATTTCTTAGTTTTTTTCATACAAAGGAATGCCAAATTGCTAATATTAAAATCTAAAAAGCTACCAATTAACTTTATTAATTAATGTGCCACACTAATTGGATAGCAAACACATCAATCAAGTGGCGTGAACAACCAATTCCAACAACTAAATGGCATGATCAAATTACTTCACAATGGAACCCCAATTCATGAGTTTAACACTAAATTGATGTAAGGAACAAAAAAGTGTATAAACTTCAATGTAAAACACTGAAATGAACTAGAATTTCGATCTTAATTTGAAACGATCAAATATGAAAATGAAGAACCTTAATTCACGTGATTAGGACCAATAACCAACAAATTGTACTTAGATATTACTCACTAAACACAATTTGTAAAACAACAAAAGTAAGATTGATATTACTCACAATCCACTCTAGTTGGTTCTCGCCACAATTTCACTAAGAAATTGGTAAGAGATCTATTGCATGAAAGGAAAAACCCTTACGGCAACAAGTGTTTGATTTTCAAAATGTCAAAAAGCTCTCCAAAAACCCTAGTAAGCAAGTATTTATACTTGCTCCAATTAGGATAAAAATACCACAAAAATTACAAACATGCCACTAAGTGGCCAGTTTTCCAAAACACAAATTACAAATACAAAAATAAAATGGCCGGTTCTCATAAGCAGCAATTACAAATACAAATGGTCTTCAAGTGGCCGGTTCTTAACTATAATTTAACAATTTGTGGGTTGATGGATGCGACTCCAAGAATATACCCGCAAGTTGATCCTTAGTGCATGTTATTTGGCCATCCTGTAAAACTGATAAATATACTTGTACAAAATAAAACATTATTAGATAAAATGTGGCCATATGTGGATTTCTAGGATCATGCATCCAAGTTAGGTTTCCCCATTACTGGAACCACAGGGTTGATTCCCATCATCTCCTCAGGCCTCTAAAAGATTTGCCCTCAAATCAAAGGGGTCTTCTTGTGGATTGAAACCCAGTGTTTGTGATTGCTTATTGGCTGGAAGTCCAAAAGAACCAAAAGTGTTTCTAATCTGTTCTTGGAAAGAGTGAACCTTAGACGGAGACATAGGAGTCAAGACAATCCGTGTACCATCCTTTTGAAACATGTATGTTTTTGAACCCGTCATGTAACACCCTATCAAATAACCAGGGCCTATCCAATAATAAATAAAAGGCGCACAAAGGAAGCACATCACAAATAATCTCATCACTATATCTATCTCCTATACTGATTGGCACCTTGGCCCTCGTGTAATATGTAGACTACCTCGATCATCTAACCAATGCAATTTATAAGGGCTAGGATGTGAGCTAGTGGCTAGTTGTAAGTTATCTATTAATGTAGCAAATATGACATTAGTGCAACTACCACCATTAATGAAAAGCACACATAGGTTACCTCAAATCCGACAAGGTGTGTGGAATAGGTTCCCCTCTGTATGTCCCTGGCATATGAAGATAAGGTCAAAACCCTACGCAACACATTAATTGGTAAGTAAGTTTCACCCTTTTTGTCCTTCATGCGTCTCAACGTTTTGATCTTCATAATACTCCTGTAAGGCCATGGATAAATCTATAGGCTTGATAACTTCTTCCTCGTCATCTTCTTCGTTGTCCTCCATAACAGTCATTACCCTTTTATTGGGACACTGTACAGCCATATGTCCAAATCCCATACATTTGAAACATTTAATCTGGTACATCTTCCCACTGGTTGACCCCAATACCATCTGCCTAAATTCAGATCCAACTACCTCTTTGCCTTTCCTAGAAATATTTTTCTCTTGTTCAATGCTAGGGATAATTCTATCTACAGCCTTGGCATATTCGCCTACTCCCTTTGGTCTAACCATCTGACCATCTGCCCCTATGGGTTTAGTAGTAGTACTAGACCTATTACTAGTGGCCCAGAATGGATTTAATCGCCTTTTCCTTTTCACTTTGAAGGCTAACTGTATAGCCTCATCAAGTGTACTATACCTTTGCAGCTTAACAACACAGGCTATCTTGTATTTCAAATCGGACACAAAACGTGCTAAGGTTTACTCAGGAGGCTCAAATGATCCATATTTGATCATTAACGTCTCAAACTCCTGTACGTAATCATCCACTATTTTGCCTCCCTGCCTCAGCGTTTGGAGATACATAGACACTTCTTGCCTATAGTGCTCAGGTATGAACTTTTTCCTCATAACCCATTTCATGTCTCTTGATGTGCCTAAAAGGGGATTAAGCACAATCAAAACAACCCAAATATAAACCTTAAAAGACAAGAACAAATTTGGTTCAAAGGCAAGACAAATTGCGTGAACCCTAATTGATGGAAGATGAACCAAATGATAAAATCAAGGAGATGAAATCCACAAAGATGATAATTCTCAATTGAATCAATTAACCAACTTAAGTTTCAAGAGAATTCCAATCAACAATACAAAAATTAAAGCCGTGACCCTAGCTCACAACAAAGAGAATTCTACGCCACAAGTGTAATGACAATTTGATGGTAATAACAAATGCTACGAACCAATCAATTAAGTAGTGATAATTTGATTACAAATGCAATCAAATCTAACAAAGAAACTTCCAATTCAACCCTAGATATTACATACTAGAGAAGAAAAGAAATCACAACAAAATGAAATTGATATGACTTACAATTTCAAGTGTTGCACTCGCCACAATCTCAACTCTTGGGATTGAAATTGATTAAGGAAGAACCCTAATTCTCTCACGTAAAGTGCATGTCTCAATCTAAAAAATGGCTTACTCAAACCCTACTTTAAGCAAGTATTTATACTTGCTCCCTTTAGGGTTAGAAAATACACAAAATTACAACTATGCCACTTTTAGGGTGATTGGTCCTAAATGAAAATTACAATCAAAATGAAAGTGTTCCAAAACAAAATACAACATAAAATAGTCCATGCAAATGACAAATATATAAAAGAAATTGGTCTTCAAGATGTCGGTCTTCAGGGTACTTTCGAATTAAGCCCCGATGAGAATCCCGACTCGCTCAAAAGTATAGGTGATTTAGCACCCTATAAGACTGATAAGTGAACTTGCTGGAATGCATAACAATTATAATGTAGGAATGAAGAAAATAAATTAGCTTCCTCAAGATTGGGTTTCTCATGTAAGATTCTCAAAACTAAGTTATGTAGACCCTTAGCCGAGGCCTTGGTGATAGGTCCTATAGGAGTTTGATTCCTATCATCTCCTCGAGCTTCTGGAAGATTTGCCCTCAAATCTGATAGGTCTTCATGCATGTTGTCTAATAAGTATGGTGATAGATTTGCAACATTAAAGGTCACTGATACTCCATACTCTCCTGGTAACTCTATCTAGTAGGCATTGTTGTTGATGCGCTTTAAAACCCTGAATGGTCCGTTTGATCTGGGAGACAACTTCTGTGACTTTTTATGTGGAAACCTGTCCCTACTAAGATTAATCCAGACTAAGTCACCTGGATTATAAAGATGAAGTCTTCTAGTTTGTTTCCCTGGATTCTCTACTGTTTCTGGGTCTTCCGAAGGTGTTCAGTTGTTCTATCATGAATGTGTTGAATTTGTCTGGCTCGATCAACTCCATTAAGACTCTCTTCCTTTGTTACTGGTCTTGCTATAAAATCCAATGGAATAGAAGGATTATAGCCATAAACAACTCAAAAGGGAGAGTTACTGGTTGAACTATGAGTAGACCTATTGTAAGTGAACTCAACAATAGGAAGACACAAGTCCCAATCAGTAAGATTCTTGCCCACTATTGCTCTGAGTAGATTCCCAAGTGTATGATTGACAACTTCTGTTTGTCCGTCTGTTTGTGGATGGCAAGAGATACTGTACATAAGTTTAGTACCTAGTCTTTTCCATAATGTCTTCCAAAAGAAACTAAGAAACTTAGTGTCTCTGTCTGACACTATGCTGTGTAGGACTCCATGTAATTTGACAATTTCCTACACAAAAATGTTAGCAATAAAAAGAGCATCATCTGTTTTGTGCTAAGGCACAAAATGTGACATTTCATTGAACCTATCAACAACCACCATAATAGAGTCTTTTCCCCTTTGTGTTCTAGGTAATCCCAACACAAAATCCATACTGATATCAGTCCAGGGTTTATCTGGTATAGGCAAAGGCATGTACTCACCCTATACACCTCTCTTTCCTTTAGCTCTTTTACAAGTACCACACCTTTCTAATACCCCATGGACATCCTTTATCATACCCTTCCAATAGAAATTCTCTCTTAATATGGTTAGGGTTCTCTTCTCACCAAAATGACCAGACAATCCACCTGCATGTGCTTCCCTCACCAATAACTCCTTCATAGGATCCTAAAGAATACATAGTTTTCCTGATTTATACAATAACCCCTCAATCACACAATAGCCATCATGAATTTTGCCCCCATAACACGTCTCCATAACAGTCTTGAATTCCTCATCACATATATACTGTTCTTTCAATAATTCAAAACCCAACAGTTTTGACTAAAGAGAAGTGATAAGTATATACCGTTGTGATAAAGCGTCAGCAACAATATTTTGATTACCCTTCTTGTACTTTGTCACATAAGAAAAAACTCTAAAAACTCCACCCATTTAACTTAGCGCTTAGACAAATTCTGCTGTCCCCTAAAATGTTTCAATGATTCATGATATGTATAAATAATAAACTCTCTTAGGAGGAGATAATGCTGCTACGTCATGAGAGCCCTCACTAAGGAATAAAATTCCTTATCATATATAGAATAGTTTAAAGTTGCACCACTCAACTTCTCACTAAAATATGCTATGGGTCTCTTTTCCTGCATTAGTACAACACCAATTCCTATCCCAAAAGCATCACATTCCAACTCAAAAACTTTGTTAAAATCGAGTAAAGCCAATAATGGAGCACAAGTGAGTTTTTCTTTTACCTCTTCAAAACTCCTTTGAGCCCTTTCACTCCAAATGAAAAGTACATTCTTTTTAGTCAGTTCTGTGAGAGGATTGACAATACCATTGAAATTATGGACAAAGTGCCTATAAAAGGATGCAAGTCCATGAAAACTTCTTACCTCAATAACTGAGGTAGGTGTTGGCCATTCCTTGATTGCCCTCGCTTTCTCCTCATCCACCCTAACACCTGAACTAGATACAACAAAACCCAAAAATGTTATCTCAGTTTGGTAAAAAGAACACTTCTGGATATTTGCAAATAGTTGTTGTGCCCTCAATACTGAGAATACTGCCCGAAGATCCTCCACATGTTGTTCTAGGTTTTTGCTGTTGATCAAAATATCATTAAAATAAACAACAACAAATTTTCCTAGAAATTCTTTCAGCACATGATTCATTAGCCTCATAAATGTACTAGGAGCATTACTCAAACCAAAGGGCATAACCAACCACTCATACAGTCCATGATGTGTTTTAAAAGTAGTTTTCCATTTGTCCCCCTCTCTCATCCGAATTTGGTGATATTCTCTTTTCAGATCTACTTTGGAGAAAACCTGTGAACCATGCAGCTCATCTAACATATCATCAAGTCTAGGAATTGGATACCTGTATTCGATGGTGATTTTGTTGATGGCTCTGCTATCGATACACATTCTTCAAGTACCATCCTTTTTAGGAACAAGAAGGGCAGGAACAACACATGGGTTGAGACTCTCTTTGACAAACCCCCGTTTAACTAACTCATCTACCTGACGCTTCAATTCCCTAGCCTCCTCGGGTTTCATGTGATATGTAGGTCGGTTTGGTAATACTGAACCGGGCATAAGATCGATAGCATGCTCTATCCCTCTCAAAGGTGGTAACCCCGCTGGCAAATCATTAGGAAAAATGTCAGTATACTCATTCAATACCTGAGAAACTGCTGAAGGTAGAGACTGTGGTTCTTGCACCCCTAGTGCACATCTCAACTGAAGCAAGTATACTGGAGTCTCTTCTTTAATTATCCTTTCCATTTCACCCTGTCCCATCAATAATACCTTCTTTTCCTCAGAATCATTACATTGTACTGAAGCCCTTTTAACCTCTGATGGCCTACTGATCTGTTGCCAAACCTTTTGGACCTCTAAAGGTGACATCGGATTCAGAATAACACGTTTGCCTTCCTTTTGGAACACATAAGTATTCCTGAAGCCATCATGCAAGACCCTCCTATCATATAACCAGGGCCTGCCAAGCAATATATGGGATGCACATATAGGCAAGATATCACACTCAATCTCATCACAATATTTATCCCTTATACTAAATGGTACCCTAGCTCTTTGGGCCACATGTAAACTCCTTTGATCACTAAGCTAATGCAATTTATATGGTTTAAGATGTGGAAAAGTGATAAGTCTTAGCTTCATACTAACGATGTGGCTACTACATTAGTATAACTACCACCATAAACTATAAGGACACACAAATTTCCTCGTATCCTACAAGAAGTATGGAACAAGTTTTCCCTTTGTTCTTCATCCTTATTAGCAAATGTAGTCAATGTTCGATGCAACACATTAGCATATTGAAACATCTCACTAGACATTGTTGTGTTTAAATTCAACACCACAATAATAATTTTCACACCTTCCATGGCTCAAGTACACAAACACTCTTAAGTAGATAAAATTTAAATTCAACTTTAAGTGCTTAAGTAACTAGTTTAATTACTTTCACACTTTAATGATTAGTTTGAATTTCAAATTCTACTGTTCACTTTCCTTTTTCTTGCCTTGGTTTCTCACTACTTAAATACACAATTGGCAGCAATTAAATACATATACAATACTCAATTCACCACCACACAACTCCCCTTCTACTCACGGTCGCAACATGTTCACACCACTAGCAACAATTATCTTTACAACATACACCAAAACTCACACCAAATGCACACACTCTTCATTAAATTTACAAAAACACAACTCCACATACACACCTCTTCAAGTCATAGTGCATCAACCTCTCCAAATACAACACAATTTCACTTCAAAACACAACACCACAACATGGCAACAAATTCAAATGAACACCCTTAATGCACTTTCCACAAATGGTAAGATTCAATTTCAAATTCAAATGAAATGTAATCAATACACTAAATAATTACTTCAAGCTTAATGGATGTATTTGAATTTCAAATGATTTCCTATTTTTCCACTCAAATTCAAATCTGGAAATTGTAACTTATTCTCCCCAATTCCGAATTCACAAAGGTCACACTTCTCTTTTCACCGCAAAATATTGTATATCCTATTCCACAATCAAACATTAGGACATAAAATTCTTACTCCCCTTCCCTTCATGGAAAATTCAATAACAAAGAAGCTACAATAAGATATCCACTTTGCCACACACATAACAATATAACACATGGCAATAATTTCAAAAACAACACTCTTCTAGGCTTCAAATTTCACTTCCCTCAAATGATGACAATGATGATTTCCCTTAAACCATTCACGGTCAACTTAAGGAGACAAAGAATATGGTAAGTACTCCACGTCTACAACAATTAACAACAATGAAATCACTTCAATAACACAATTGAAATAACTCAACTCTTCAATACACAATTTCAGATCAAGGTGATAAGAACCCTAAATTTCCAAATTCAAATTGCAAATCCCTCCTCTTAAACCTCAAGCTCTGATACCAAATTATGATGTGCTCAAAACCAAGCCCAAGCACACAAAACCCAATTGAAAGACTAATTACACAATGAAATCAAACTAGTCCTCCAAATTGCATAAATCGTCAATCTTTATAATTCCAAATCCACAAATATGAACATGTATGAAGATTGCATATCCAAGAATGATAATCTCTAATATCAAAAGATGATGTGCCTAAAAGGGGATTAAGCACAATCAAAATAACCCAAATATAAACCTCAAAAGACAAGAACAACTTTTGGTTTAAAGGCAAGACAAATTGCGTGAACCCTGATTGATGGAAGATAAACCAAATGATAAAATCAAGGAGATAAAATCCACAAAGATGATAATTCTCAATTGAATCAATTAACCAACTTAAGTTCCAAGAGAATTCCAACAACAATACACAAATTAAAGCCATGACCCTAGCTCACAACAAAGAGAATTCCACGCCACAAGTGTAATGACAATTTGATGGTGCTAACAAATGCTAAGAACCAATCAATTAAGTAGTATTAATTTGATTACAAATGCAATCAAATCTAACCAAGAAACTTCCAATTCAACCCTAGATATTACACACTAGAGAAGAAAAGAAATCACAACAAAATAAAATTGATATGACTCACAATTTCAAGTGTTGCACTCACCACAATCTCAACTCTTGGGATTGAAATTGATAAGAGAAATTGAACTAAGGAAGAACCTTAATTTTGTCACGTAAAGTGTATGTCTCAATCTGAAAAATGGCCTGCTCAAACCCTACTTTAAGCAAGTATTTATACTTGCTCCCTTTAGGGTTAGAAAATACACAAAATTACAGCTATGCCACTTTTAGGGTGGCCGATCATAATTGAAAATTACAATCAAAATGAAAGTGTTCCAAAAGAAAATACAACATAAAATAGTCCACGTAAATGAAAAATATATAAAAGAAATTAGTCTTCAAGATGCCGGTCTTCAGGGTACTTTCGAATTAAGCCTCGATGAGAATCCCAACTCGCTTAAAAGTATAGGTAGTTTGGCACTCTGTAGGACTGATAAGTGAACCTGCTGGAATGCATAACAATTATAATGTAGGAATGAAGAAAATAAATTAGCTTCCTCAAGATTGGGTTTCTCATGTAAGATTATCAAAACTAAGTTATGTAGACCCTTAGCTCGAGCCTTGGTGATAGGTCCTATAGGAGTCTAATTCCTATCATCTCTCCAGGTGTGTATTTTAGCCTCGCTATCCCTTCGCTTACTGATCACCAGATTCTTCCACCACAAGGTGGCATAACCTATGAACTCTACAGCTGCAAGATGAACTCTGGTGTTATCATCAATCTCATAACACTTGAAAAGACCTTCAACTTTGTCTTCCTAATCCAGATAATCATCTATTGAGCCCCTGCCATTAAATGAAGGCATTTGCAGTTTCATATACTTTAATCCCCGAGGTGGCTTGAAATCCCTGTTCGGGTATGGATTAACCCCAAAATTATCATCTCTTTCCTCCCTAAGAGCATGATGATCTCCTTCCACTCTCATTCCCATATTTCCTCTTATTGCTCCCTCCCTTTGAACATTTTGAGGAGCTACTCTAGGTGGTGGTACCTGAGGATTTTCCATTAGTCATCTTATCTATCCTTGTTGCTAATGTAGCAACAATGGCGGTAAGGTCCTGAAGCTATTCCTCCAAAGTTCTTCCACCTGCAGTCCGATGACCCTATCCCCAACCAACTTGGCTATTGGCCTCATTGCCAATTCCCCCATTCACACTATCATTCGACATAGTTGTGGACTTGATTTGTTGAATTACAAAGATAATTCAAAGAAATGTAGTACACCCTTTCACAACAACCACACTTCAATCGCCACACAACAACTAAATAACCTACAAAAGTAAACACAAAACTCCACTTAATTTCACACACACTTCCACACTTCAATTTATGGCTACAACAAGTAGAAGTAATAATAACACTTCTCCAGTAGTAAGTTAATAAATCCAATTAAGCAAGATGTTCAAGCATCAATACATAATAACTTCCACACTTTAAGGCTTGCTTTTTGAAATTCAAATTTAACCACTACAACTCCCTTACTCATAGCACATACATAAACTTACAATCCATGTGCAACACCCTTCACCACAACATAAACAACACAACATGTTGCTACACCCTTCAACTACACACTCACTTCGCTACACACACATACCTTAACCACAGTGCAAGCTTCAAACACAACTTACACTTACACTTACACTCATGGTGCAACACTTCTTCAATCCACAATACACTTACTTCACAACACAATCACGGCACAACAATTCAAATGCAACTCTTAATGAAGCTTCTCCACAAATGGTAAGAAGCAATTCAAAATTATTCAAATTGCATTTAATCAATACTACACAATAACTCTTCAAACTTAATGAATGTATTTGAATTCAAATAATTTCCTTATTCTCTATGCAAGGTAAATCTGGAAATGCAATTTGACAATCCTCAATTTTGAAACCACATACAATAATTCACTTCTCCTTTGTCACAAATAATGTATCTCCAATTCCACAACAAACACAAGGAAATACACTTCCTACTTCCCCTTCTCCTCACGGCAAGATCAAGAACACAAGGACTACTACAAGATCTCCACTTCCATTTCAACAATAACAATTATAACACAACAAAAATCACAATAAAGTACTTCAATTCCACTTCAAAAATTTAGATCAAGAAGTAAAATTCAAGAACCCTAAATTTCAATTGAAGTTCACGTAAACCCTACTCCACAACCTATGCTTTGATACCAAAAAAGATGATGTGCCTCACTAATTGGATAGCAATCACATCAATCAAGTGGCGTGAACAACCAATTCCAACAACTAAATGGCATGATCGAATTACTTCACAGTGGAACCCTAATTCACGAGTTTAACACTAAATTGATGTAAGGAACAAATAAGTGTATAAACTTTAATGGAAAACACTAAAATGAACTAGAATTTCAATCTCAATTTGAAATGATCAAATCTAAAAATGAAGAACCCTAATTTATGTGATAAGGACAAATAACCAACAAATTGTACTTAGATATTACTCACTAAACACAATTTGTAATACAACAAGAGTAAGATTGATATTATTCACAATCCACTCTAGTTGATTCCCGCCACAATTTCACTAAGAAATTGATAAGAGATCTATTGCATGAAAGGAAAAACCCTTACAACAACAAGTGTTTGATTTTCAAAATGTCAAAAAGCTCCCCAAAAACCTTAATAAGTAAGTATTTATACTTGCTCCAATTAAGGTAAAAATACCACAAAAATTACAAGGATGCCACTAAGTGGCCAGTTTTCCAAAACACAAATTACAAATACAAAAATAAAATGGCCGGTTCTCATAAGCAACAATTACAAATACAAATGGTCTTTAAGTGGCCGGTTCTTCACTATAATTGAACAATTTGTGGGCTGATGGATGTGACTCCAAGAATGTCTCGCAAGTTGATACTTAGTGCATGTTATTTGGCTATCCTGTAAAATCGATAAATGTACCTACTAAAGTGCAAAATAAAACATTATTAGATAAAATGTGGCCATATGTGGATTTTTGGGATTATGCATCCAAGTTAGGTTTCCCCACTTTTGGAACCACAGGGTTGATTCCCATCATTAATGCAAAAAGACCTTATAACATGCATGAAAACATATAAAAAACCTTATTGATATATTTTGAAGTATATTTTATTTTTTAATCTTTATGAAATATTTTTACCTTTCTTTTTGGATTTTTTCATGAATATGCTACATGATTTGTTTTGTATGATTTGTTTGATAAATTTTGAAGTGTTTTGTATGATTTGTTTACTTTGATTCTTTCTCATATGAGAGAATTTCAAAGAGTGAGAATGATGGTTATGGGCTTCATGACCTAGAGAGTAAGGAGATTTTTTCTAATTGCGAGTTTGTTAAATTGTAAAGCTTGTTTTAAATGATATTTGAGGTCCTTATTTATAGTGATTTATAATTAATTGCTTGCAAGGAAATCGTATATTGTATGAAATCGAATCTTGTTCAAGAATGGACATTTACAATTTAATAAGGTTTCACTTCTAAAATTAACATGATTTCTTTGATTTTTGAATTGATTGGAAGGTTCTATCGTACTTGCCGAGCCTTAATTGCCTAAATATGCAAGATTGTTCAAGAAGTGTAATAGTCTTGCTTAGCTTCTTTAATCCAAATATTAAAAGTAAAATTTTACACTTATCAATTCTATGTGATTAGTTGCAAAAGATTGCATCAAATTTGACATTGAATTACCTAAAAAATTTGAGCTTGACTATCCCATTTTCCATCATTATTTCACTTAAGCTTCTATAATTGGCAAGCAAAAAATTACAAGTCTAGCGTGTATACATGAATTTTTTCTTTTTCTAAAATAACATAATTTGATAGAATTATGAGTTTGGTTTCATCCAGTTTTTAACTTAACTTGAAACTATATTTTCTTATACAATGAGCAATTTAAGTTTGAATGAGGTACTACTACTTGAAGCCATGTTGAACCTAAATTATCTATTTTCCATGACTTTGCAAAGTAGTAAGCCAAACATGGATCGGAAAAATTAATTTTCAATGAGATGACCTTTTTTTGCTAGAAACTTTAATACAGTCAAATTGCATATACATATTGTTGGTTGATATAAGTTTAGCCATCTATCGTAACACCAGCTAGGTAAGTGTATCTATTGATACTATGATGAAAACTACTAGCAATTACCTTTTTTTTTTTTTCCCTACTATCTACATAGATACCCCATTTTTGTCTTCCTTAAATTAATTTTTTTATTAAAATAAAGTCAATTTTACGAATAAAAAATGAATGAAAATAAAAATGCGTGAAAATGAAAAATAATAAATAAATGATAAAAAAACAAAAAATGAAAAATAACAGATAATAAAAAAATAAAAATCCACGTTGGGCTAATAAATATAATTATAGAATGTAGTATAGGTCATTTATGTCAAACCCAGATTTCGTTCAATTCGGCCCAAACACATTTATTTGGTTTAAAGAAAAAAAAAAAAAAAGAATTAACGCAACAAATGAATGAGAACAAGGGCTGGCTCAGTTGGGTAGCGCCTTGACGCGTACACACAGAAATTTTCTAAGTCAAAGGTTCAAACTCGTCTTATTATTTTTTATTTGCACTTGCCATGTGGCATGTCCCAATTGGCTAGTAGCGATCATGTGTGCGGCACATGATCATCTTCCTCCTTTGTTTAGACGGTGGCTAAGATAGAGATGAGGGGAAGTTGGGAATGGATGAGGGAAAATCAAAGCCGTTTCCTTCAGAATAAAATTGATTTTGTGTGCAAATCTACTTAACAACCCGTGCAGATTCATAACTTATCAATGATTCATATTAATATAAAACAGAAAAGATTCGAATCGCAAGAGATAAAAATAGTGTTTTATCCATTATAATCGAAAATTAGATTTGAATCCAAACAACGCTTATTGACCTCATCCACACACGTATATAAATGAGGTTTTTTTTTTTTTTTTTAATTTTTTAATTTTTTTTATGTGAGTTAAAACTTAAGTATTATAACTTTGTTTAATAAAAATGAAATGATAATAAACATAAATCTGATTTATTTTCATAAATAAAATTGATCAATATATTAAAGTTCTATAAAAATAGAACTGAGTTGAATAACCGACTAAGTAGTATGTAGGTACTTACTAGGCAACTATAAAAAATGTAAAGCTTTATTTTCCCAAATCTTATTTAAAAAAAATGAAAAAAACAAGAATAAGATATACAAATAAAAAATTCATAATAAAAAAAATAAAAAAATGTGAAACTTTAGAAAAGTAAGATAATAAAATTAATTAAGACAGCAATTTAGAATCTCAATAAAGTAGAATATAGTACTCCAGTTTTTTTCAAATGATCACGATTCCTATCTATACTTTACAATTAGGCCTCAAATATAATTGATTACGTAAAGTTAGTCTTTCATCTTTATGTAACAAAAGTTTTATTTAGTTAATTTAAGACTCTTTTAAATATCTGTACAAAATTTTTCTTCTTTATAAAGATGTAAACATTTAGCTTGTCTGAGAAGCTTTTCTAACTAACTTCCCTAAAATGCTACCTTAAAGTTAACTTCTTAAAGAAGACTACTTCATTAGTTTCTCAAGGAAGTCATCTTGCTAAACTTGATGACAAAGTTTCACATAGTTTCTCAAGGAAAACCACCAAATTAACTTCTTAATAAAACTACCCATCTTACAAAAATCTTAACCTGCAAGATGAATTAGTTTCAAAATCTAAAAAATCTTATCTTGAGATACTCAAATAAAATTATGATACTAGAGTTGACTTAATAAACCCATAATTGACTTGGGTCAACATACTAAAAACAAAGCATTGACTTGAGTCAACTCTATATTAGATAAGGAAAGACTTGAGTTGACTTAGGTCTACCGGTACAAAAACCTGAGTTAACCAAAACTTCTACTAGTTAGTACAAACTCCTTACACTTCCATTCAATCCTAAATCATGCTATTAGATGATAGCAAGATCCTTATCCTAACTAGAATAACTTATAGAGAAGGAAAACAAGTACGGATACTTGATAGATTTAACCTAGAAATCAAAATCAAAGATCACAAATTCTTGCCCAAATGTTATATATAATTCCTAAGAACTTTTGTAGGTGGTATTTTTAGAAATTCTATTAGATAAGAAAATACACTTAAAATTTAGCTCCAGATGAATCTAAGTAAAGTCTAGAGCTAGAGAAGACTTGATATTTTATAGGTTGACCTAAGTCAACTTAGTCAAACTAAAAGTCGATTTGAGTCAAGTTACTTTACTTTACTCATAAACTTAAGTCTTCCATTCGACACTCCTTAGGAAGACTTGAGTACACTTAGAGCATCAGTATCATGACTCGGGTTGACTTAGAGATGACTTGGTAACTAAGACACTAAGGATTTATAAGATGCCTTTTTTTTTGGATAAAATTAATGAATTTAATTTAGTAAAAGTTTAGTTAAAACTTTTTAATTGTACTAATTTCCACTAAACTCTATACTTGAGAGTTCCAACTTATTCTTGATTTTTTGCCTAGTTATTTAAACTTGAATTTAGTCAAATTTCATCTATAGGACCAATACTGATAGGAATCAAAATCCTATAAGACCTATCATTAGGGCATGAGCCTAAGGATTTCAAATCTTGGCGATGAGGATCCTTTTTTAGCAAATCAACCACAGAATTATTTGTTTACTAACCTCTTTTCTATTACTTATGTCTTGTATATTCCAAAAGGCACATTAATCATGCTTTACAGGGCGGTGGATAAACTCACTAAGACTTAGCTTGTGAGTTATTCGTGGACCGACCTAAACCGGCGATGAGTTAGACCGATGAATCCCATTGAAGAGATAGCTTGTTGAAGATTATTTTGTACTTGTAATTTATTTCTTAGAACCATTTATGTTGTAAGTTTTTTAGGACACTTTTATTTGGTTGAAATTGTTGCTTTTAGGACCGGCCATCCTAAAGTGGCATAGTTGTAATTTTGTAGACATTTTAACCCTAAAGGGAGCAAGTATAAATACTTACTTATGTAGGGCTTTGAGGAGAGACTTGAAATTTGCAGCAAACACTTTTTCGTATGGAGATTAGGGTTCTTCCTAACTTCATTGGCTCTTATCAATTTCAATCCAAAAAATTGGAATTGTGGCGAGTTGTAACATAGAGAATTGTGAGTAATATCAATTCCCTACGTTGTGTTTTTCCTTTTCATCACTAGTTAGTCATATCTAGAGTTGATTAGGATGGTCCTTTGATCTGAAATTGCCGTCAATTGTATCCACTTTTGTCATTATATATCATTGATTGGTTTTTGTCACTTGTTATTGCAATCAATTTCACTATAAATGGTTTTGCGTGGAAGGGCCTTGTTATGAGGAGGGGTCACGGTTTTATTGTTGATGTTTTGATTGCAATTCTCTTGGAACTTGAGTTGATTACATGATTCAATTGAGAATTATCATCTTTGTGATTTAATCTCATTGATTTTTATCATTCAGATCATATTCCATCAATTAGGGTTCACGCAATTTTGTCTCACTTTGAACTAATTTTGATTTTGTCTTTTAGGGGTTGCAAATTAGTTCATTTGCATGTGCTTAAACCCCCTTTTAGACACATCATAATTTGGTATTAGAGCTAATCACATTTAGATATTTAAGATTGAACAGGCCAACATTTGAAGAATTGATTCATAAACATTGAAGATTAGCGCAATTGTTGAACTAGTTGATTGACATTGTCTAATTGTCTTTCAATCTTGGTTTTTGTGTGCTTAAACTTGTTTTAGGCACATCATCTTTTAGTATTAGAGCTTATGGTTTAAGAGGAGGGATTGCTGCAATTGGAATTTGGAAATCAGGGGTTGTTGAATTAGTACCTTAATTTGAATTATGAAGTGGAATTGAGTTATTTCAATTGTGTTGTTGAAGTGATATCCTTGTTGTAGACGTAGAGATTTGTAATATTCTTGGCTTCTTTGATAATTGGCCGTGAGTGTTAAGTGATCTTGAAGTGGATTGTGAGGAGTAGGAATTGTTGATCCTTTGTGATCAATTGGAGAAGTGTGAATTGTGTAGTGTATTTTCGGAAGTGAGGAGTGGTAGTTGTGAATTTTCATAATTGAAGTGTGAGTGATGAGAGCCATGACGGGGGCTAAGCCAGAAGATGGAATGTGGATCCTCTTGAAGTGCCACCTGGACCGATCACAAGAACTCGAGCGAAATGATTCAAGGAAGCACTTAACGGGTTGATAAAGGATGTCCACGAAGCCGGAAAGGATTGGAGCAACCATGAAGCCAGAAAGGATTGGAACAACCATGAGAATGCCCTTGCTCTTGTACAAGTCATAACGGATACGAGTTGAAGGGGGCGTGTCTTTATAAGGCACGGCCGTGTAGTGAGTTTAGAGGCTCCACAGAAACATACACGGTCGTATACACGATTCAAAGGCACGACCGTGTATGGTGGCAAGAATATCTACAGAAACATACACGTCTAGAAAGGCACGGCCGTGTATACACTCTATGCCGGCTCCAAAGCCGTCGGCCTTTAATTCCCTATTTTGTTATTTTTCCGCAACTTAATGATGTTATGTCGTTTTAGGCTTTTATTATTACGAATTGTAAAACCTACTATAAAGCTTCTAGGGTTGAGAACAGAAAGATAGAACATACAAGTTTGAATAACACTTTTGAGAGAAATCCTCTCTTGGTTCTTTAAAGAACTTCCCTTGAACTTATCGGATTTTCTTCCGTGGCGTTCATCCCGACTTATCAATTGGTCTTTCATCCCGATTATGGCGTCCACATAATATACCAAGGTTCTTGCCTCACTTATAGGCAACGGGTCGCGGTTTCCACTCGATTGTTTGGCATCTTGGGTAGCAATTCTGAACGTATTGGTATTGGGTTTCGTCATACGTGGGCGTGGTTCGTATCAGTTTGGTATCAAAGCCTAGGTTTGTTAAAACATCAGTTCGGTTTGAGGAAGGTAACATCAAAACCCTAACTCCAATCGTTCATATCAATTGTTCATATCAAGTTCATAGTGTTAATTGTCTGTTGAAAGTGTAGTGCCTCCTATTCAATTTTGTTACCCAAAAAAAAAAAGAAATTCACGACAAAAAAAAAAGGAACGTGATCAAGAGCAAAAACAAAGGCAACAAAAGGAAAGAAAAAGAGGAAAATTTCGAGCCCCTAGAGTTGTTTTGAATTCTACGGAAGGGATTGGTATAGTTTGGGTTAGTTCCAAGAGAATTGAGAAGAGGAATTGATGAGTTGATATCATCATTGCTTGTGAGAATACACGAGTGACTGTGTGATATCATCCTTTGAGTGAAACACGTAAGGGAGTGTATCGTGAGGCTTAATCATACATATTTGTGTTAGTACTAACCTTTTTTCTATAGGAACTATGTTGAGGCAACATTCTCCTGAAGGTGAGAGGGGAAGGTTTGATGCTAGGTTAGTGATTGAGGCGTTGAGGAGTGAGATGAAGAGGATGTTTCAGGAGGGCATGGAACAAATTCATGAGACGGTGGAGCAAAGACTAGAACAATCTAAAAACGTCTTTCAGGGGCGTAAGAGGGAGAGTTTTTATAAGAGAGTACAAAGGGGTGGAGATGAAATGTTTGATGATGAATTTGATGAACCTTCTGTCAGGAGTTATAGAGGATATGGTGGTAGGAATAGAGGAACTAGGGATTGGGAAGATAGAGGAGATAAGAATAGAGAGGATAATCAATTGAGTAGTATAAAGATGAAGATTCCTCCTTTCCAAGGGAAGAATGATCCCGAGGCGTACTTAAAGTGGGAGAAGAAGGTAGAGATGGTGTTTGATTGTCATAATTATAGTGGGAGAAAGAAAGTGAAGCTTGCTGCCATTGAATTTTTGGATTATGCCATAGTGTGGTGGGATCAACTGATGTTGAATAGAAGAAGGAATGGCGAACCACCTATTGAGTCTTGGGAAGAGATGAAGAGGGTGATGAAGAAGCGGTTTGTGCCTGCGTATTACTATCGTGAATTACACAACAAATTGCAAACTCTTAAGTAGGGAAGCCGAAGTGTGGATGGGTATTTCAAGGAGATGGAGGTTACTATGATTAGGGCGAATGTAGAGGAGGATAGAGAGGCTACCATGGCTAGGTTTCTTGCTGGATTGAATAGAGAAATTCAAAATGTCGTAGAATTGCAGCATTATGTAGAATTGGAAGATATGGTTCATATGGCTATAAAGGTTGAGAACCAACATAGGAGGAAAGGTAGTAGTACTGCACGGTTTCAACAGGGTCCTGGTTCATCCACTTGGAAGACCAACCAATGGAAGAAGGAAGAAAAGCCTTTACCCACCAAACCAAAAGGAGAGCAGAGGCAAGCGGGTTCTACTCCTGGCAACCAAGGTAAACCTGATTCTTCTACTCCTAGAAATCGTGACATTTGATGTTTTAAATGCCAAGGCAGAGGCCATATTGCTAGTCAATGTCCGAATAGGCGTGTTATGATTCTACATGATGATGGTGAGTATGAGACTGAGGGGGTGATGTGCCTAATCACACTCGAAAGCACATCCAAAAGACTTAAGAAAAACAATATCAAGTCAAGACAAATTCGGATCCACAAAGGGCACTTTTCAAATGAACCCTAATGATAAAATGATGAAATCCAAACATCCAATGATATAATTAGAATACCCCAATCAAAATGCCTTCTAACAACACTCTAATTTCATGTAATCTACGCAAATAAACTTCAATATCAAAAGAAAACCGTAACAAAATAATCCCTTTTCAAATAGTGAAGAACATACTTCCAAGGGAAATCTTCAATGATGAACCGAATATAAATGATAAATACTTCAAATAAGTACAAGGATTCGTGAACAATAAGATGTATATCTGACCAAGAAATATCTCAATTCAACCCTAGATATGACACACTAGAGAAGAAAATAAATCACAACAAAATGAAATTGATATAACTCACAATTTCAAGATGTTGCACTCGCCACAATTTCAACTCTTGGGATTGAAATTGATAAGAGTTTGGAACCAAGGTATGAACCCTAATTCTCACGTGAAAGGAGGTGTATAATCTGCAAAATGATAAGCCCCCACAAACCCTCTCTTAAGCAAGTATTTATACTTGCTACTCCTAGGGTTAAAAAGTGCTCAAAATTACAAGTTTGTCACTTTTAAGATGGCTAGCCCTAAATGAAAATTACAAGGAAATAAAAGTGTCCCAAAACCAAAATACAACCAAAATAGTTCAATAAAAATTTACAAGATACAAAATAACATAAATCTTCATGATCCAATGCCTCAGAATAGAGAACAATCGCAGCGGGTCTTTGATTGTTATCTAGAAAAATGTTCTGTGTCCAACTGAAGTTGTAGGACATTTTGGCATCCCATGGAGAAATATAATTGTACCTGTAAGATTATTCTCAAATTTTATTAGAAATAAATACATAAGGTAAAATATGAGCAATTTGGTTAATCATCGAAATTGGGTTTTGAAGAGGTTGACAGTGCCAGAAATTTTCCCATCATCTCCTCGGGCTTCTGAAAGATTTGCCCTCAAATCTAGAGGATCAGTTGTGGAATTAAACCTTAGGATCTCTGTTGTCCTGCTCTCCCGGCTAACCATGGTAGTGGATGGATGCTTGACCTGTTTCTGAAAACCCTGGACCTCAGATGGAGTCATCGGTAATAGGACTATGCGTGTCTCGCCCATGCTGAACATGTAGGTATTTTCAAACCCATCATGTATCACCCGTCGATCATACAACCAGGGCCGACCCAACAGCGAATGGAATGCATGCATAGGAACTATATCACAAAGGATCTCATCATGATAGTTCTGCTCGACGCTTACAGGAACCTTTGCCCTAAGGGTAACATGCATACTACCTCTATTATCTAGCCAATGCAAATGATAAGGACTAGGATGTGGTATAGTAGACAGTTGTAATTTGTTTACCAGTGCAGCAGATATAACATTCGTGCAACTACCACTATCGATGGAGTACACAAAGGTTACCTCTGATTCTGCAAGAGGTATGAAATATGTTCTCCCTCTGAATATCACTGATATCAGGAGATGTGGACAAAATCCTGCCTAACACATTAAGGGGTAGATATTTCCCTCCAGTATGCTCCTCAGGCGCATTTGCATTTTGATCATCATAATATTCCTGCAATGCTGTTGGTAGATCTGTAGGCTCAATCTGTTCATGGTCATCCTCAGTATCCTCTCCAATGTCTTCCATAACAGTCATCACCCTCTCATTTGGATATTGTGCAGCCATATGCCCAAATCCCATGCATTTAAAACATTTTATCTGGCGCGCTTTCCCACTAGTAGATCCGGGAACAGTTTGCCTCATTTCTGGTGCCATGACCTCTTTACCCTTCCTAGTGGGTAAGTTTTCTCTTATAATGGTTGGGGTAGTTGTGTCCACTGCCTTGACTCCCTCACCTACCGCCTTTATTCCCCCTGATCGACTGTCGGCTGAGATGGGTCTATTAACAGTGTTGGGCCTACTGCTTGGAGCCCTAAAGAAGTTGGACCTCCTCTGTCTCTCTACTTTTAAGGCCAACTGAATAGCCTCATCAAGTGTAGTATAGCACTGCAGCTCAACAATACACGCTATCTCATATTTTAGACCTGAGACAAATCGTGCTATAGTTTGTTCCGGAGGCTCAACAGACCCACACCTAATCATAAGGGTCTCAAATTCCTGCACATAATCATTCACTATTTTACCCCCCTGCCTCAAGGTTTGCAGTCGCATAAATAGCTCCTGTTTATAGTGCTCAGGAATGAACCTTTTCCTTAGCAACCTCTTCATATCCCTCTAGGTCTGAACCTTAGACTCTCCATCCCGACACCTGTTGATGATCAGATTCTTCCACCAAAGTGCAGCATACCCTACAAATTCAACAGAAGCCAATCTGACCCTGGTACTGTCGTCGATCTCATAACATTCGAAGAGACCTTCGACCTTATCCTCCCAGTCTAAGTATTCATCTGTTGATCCCTTACCATCATAGGATAGCATGTGTAGTTTCACATACTCCAAACCCCGAAGTGGCCTGAAATCCTTATTCTGATTTAGGTTGACCCCAAAATTGTCATCCCTTTCTTCCCTATTTGGAATATGCTCCTCACCCATCCTTCTATTTAAATTTCCATCTCCCACTACTCTGTTTCGATGAGGGTTTTGTGGAGCTACTCGAGGTGGTGCTGGTTGGTTTACCACTGGTGGTTGTGGCAAAGTCATCCTATCAACTCTAGTTGCCAGTGTAGCAACTATAGTAGTAAGCTCATGAAGTTGTTCCTCTAAAGTTCTCCTGCTTGCCACATTATGACCATGAACTCCACTAACCTGGCTATTGGCTTCTTCACCCAATCCCCCATTCACATTGTCATTAGACATATTTTTAGATTCTTGTATGTTGTTCCTCAAAACGATATGATTCAAGGGTACACACTTCCACTACTATACTTCCTTAAACTCCACACAATAGCAACTACAAAAGACAAACAAACAAACCCACTTAATGTTACAATTTTATAATTGCAACTCATGTGTAATACTCTTCTCCACAACAAGCCACAAGTACACGGTGCAGCAAATTTAATTTCCACAAGTTCACTCCACGGTAACACACAAGCAACAACAACAATTAAGATGTATCACTTCTACGGCAACAACAAGGTGAATATTGATTACAAGTAGTCTTCAACTTCCACGGCAAATAATGAAGACAAAAGATTAATAAGTAGCTTTCCCAAAATGAATTCCGAATCCCACTATAGGCAGCAACTTTTAATTTGAAATTCAAATAACTTCACTTATTGCAAGCCTTCCTCAATTGGTAACAATGAATTCAAATTCAAATAGCAATCATTAACTCCCACAACTTAATTGCATATGATTTGAATTCAAATAATTCCTTACTAATCAAACTTAATGTAATCTGCAAATTGTACTCCACCAATTCAGAATTACACAATGGAATTCAAAGATAACAAATAACACAACTCCTCACGCCACAAGCTATTTCACGGCAAGAATTGGTAAGTTTTGCAAGTTCAAAAAATTGCTAAAGTAAACTTCACTTTGTACTTCTGCTCTTCCACGTAAATTATTGACCACAAAGTGATATAATAACCTTCCCAAAACAACTCCAACAATCAGCAAATCAAATCCCAATCCAAGGTAATTTCGCAATCCCAAACAACAACAACAACACAATTGTGGTATTCACTTGATCAACCCTAATTGATGATCACTTCCACGAAATTGAATACAAACAATTCCCTTCTCTCAACGAGAGCTTTGATTCCAAAAAGATGATGTGCCTAATCACACTCGAAAGCACATCCAAAAGACTTAAGAAAAACAATATCAAGTCAAGACAAATTCGGATCCACAAAGGGCACTTTTCAAATGAACCTTAATGATAAAATGATGAAATCCAAACATCCAATGATATAATTAGAATACCCCAATGAAAATGCCTTCTAAAAACACTCTAATTTCATGTAATCTACGCAAATAAACTTCAATATCAAAAGAAAACCGTAACAAAATAATCCCTTTTCAAATAGTGAAGAACATACTTCCAAGGGAAATCTTCAATGATGAACCGAATATAAATGATAAATACTTCAAATAAGTACAAGGATTCATGAACAATAAGATGTATATCTGACCAAGAAATATCTCAATTCAACCCTAGATATGACACACTAGAGAAGAAAAGAAATCACAACAAAATGAAATTGATATAACTCACAATTTCAAGATGTTGCACTCGCCACAATTTCAACTCTTGGGATTGAAATTGATAAGAGTTTGGAACCAAGGTATGAACCCTAATTCTCACGTGAAAGGAGGTGTATAATCTGCAAAATGATAAGCCCCCACAAACCCTCTCTTAAGCAAGTATTTATACTTGCTACTCCTAGGGTTAAAAAGTGCTCAAAATTACAAGTTTGTCACTTTTAAGGTGGCTAGCCCTAAATGAAAATTACAAGGAAATAAAAGTGTCCCAAAACCAAAATACAACCAAAATAGTTCAATAAACATTTACAAGATACAAAATAACATAAATCTTCATGATCCAATGCCTCAGAATAGAGAACAATCGCAGCGGGTCTTTGATTGTTATCCAGAAAAATGTTCTGTGTCCAACTGAAGTTGTAGGACATTTTGGCATCCCATGGAGAAATATAATTGTACCTGTAAGATTATTCTCAAATTTTATTAGAAATAAAGACATAAGGTAAAATATGAGCAATTTGGTTAATCATCCAAATTGGGTTCTGAAGAGGTTGATAGTGCTAGAAATTTTCTCATCAGGGGGATAGTGAAGAGGATGATATGCCTCCATTAGAGGACGCTAGTGATGATGAGGAGCCTGCAGTAGGGAAGTTAGTGGCAGTAGTGAAGCGAGCTTTGAATGTGCATGTGAAGGAAGAAGAGGAGGTGCAACGAGAGAATATCTTTCATACTAGATGTTATCTAGGTGATCATATTTGTAGTTTGATCATTGATGGAGGGAGTTGCACTAATGTGGTGAGTACTTTTATTGTCGAGAGGCTGGGACTCAAGACTACTAAACACCCTAGT